>APFE030582854.1:15347-71345 GCA_000404065.3 Pinus taeda | reverse complement strand
CTCTGTGTATATGTGGTTTATGTGTTATGCTCTCGCATCTTTATTTTTCTTGTGATTTAGAATTCGTATGCAGGTAATTTCTGTACGGGGTTAAAACCTACAAAAATCAGTTATTTCAACTGAGCCATTGATGTCTTCCTATTCTAACACAAGATTGAGTCTAGGCCTTTTTCTTTGGCCTCTTTCATATTGAACAGTGAAGTCTTGTGTCCCTAAACTTGATCCTTCCTCCCTGCCACTTTTAGGATTTTTCTCCTCATTCAGAGGAGTCTACATGATAGGGGGAGTGCACATTGTCCCTTCTTGAGATGGTACCTGCGGAAATGAATTTTCATCAAGTTGATTTTCCAGATCTAATAATGTGTTTTCCACAACAACTTCAATATTTTCCATATCCTCTAAAGCGTTTTCCACCCATTGCAATTGGTTGGCATACTTTTCTATCTCAGGGATGTAGTGATGGATATAGGGAGCCATCTTGTTTTCCTACCTTCTTTTGTAGATGAAATCCAAGGGATCATATCTCCATATGAAGCTCTATTTTAATTTTAATCTCTGAAGCATCAGGTCTACCTCCTTTCTAGCCCCTATGCTATTGCAAATAAAATGACCCAATTAGTTTTTGATCTTGATTTGGGCTTTGTTCTTGGCTTTAACAAAGTTTACCTCATTTGAATTTATTATCTACCTGTAGTACTCTAGAGAAAATAACCTCATTGAGAGGTATTTAGGTAGTTTTTATGGGGAAAGTTGGCAGCCATAAATCCTAATTTCAGTGTGGTTTTGGTACAAGTACCAATCTCCCAGCTGATGATCGATGTTTAGATGAAGGACTCTCCTAACCTCAGGACTGATACTTGGTGGAGGGGTTCCACTAAGCATGGTCATCATAGGGTAGACAAAGGAATATATGAATTCATTGTAAGTATAGGGGGAGGAATATTGGTGAATCAATGGGGTCTAGAAGATGACTTCCCTTGGTGTCCAACTTTTGCAAGGTGAGTGGGAATTTATCTGGTTGGAAGTAGAGGAACATGTGGTATAATACTGAGGAGTAGTTTAAAACCATTTCATTTCCCATTCTTATGAACTCCTCTTGCATTGTTTCTACTATGAATGTGGCAAAGTCATAATTGGTTGCAGGAGGTTGTCCTGGGGTATAAATGGACATGAAATCTAGGATTATTTCATCAATGTATTCAGTTGTGGAGTAACCCAAAACACAAGATATCATGGATACAATATTTCTACCCCAAGGAGAAAATATAGTTGCTACATAAGGAGGGGGGTATTTGGGGGTATACTTCTCTTAGATGATGAAGGTTCGGACCAATTGGGCCAAACTTGCAGGGCCGAGTTTGGGATATAAGTCCAACAGGTCTCCAATTGAGAGGGGAGTTAGGTTTGGCCCTGGTTGGAGCTGTAACATCTCATTGACGGACTCTCGAGTGATCATGAAAAGGACTTTCTGGTCATGGGACATGATGGTTCTGTGACTAGGGATGTAGCAAGCATAGCATATATGTAAAATTCAGGAAAAATGTGGACTTGGGGGTGTTGGCCAGATAAATCGTTCTTGCGTACAAGACCAATCTCCCTAGTATCTAATGATATCTAGCAACAAAGAGCACAAGCAAACCTATTTTTCTCTAAACATGTTTCAATTCATTAATGAATACTAAGAAGTGTAAAAGACCCTACCTCGGTCCAACGCTTGTTTGAGGTAGTTTTATCCCAACATATTCAAGCAGTTCTCGTTTAATAGCTTGCATACACAAACAAGCACACATCAAAGCATACCTAGCTATAACAAAACATGTTCATTATGAAGATCAAGGAGCTGATAAAACAAACCATTAGATACAGTTCATTGAGAAAAACAAACTTGATTGTATTAACTTTATGAATAAAAGAACCTTACAACCTTTGCCTTGATGTTGCACAAGTTCTTTCCAGGGTCCAGCAGGATTGTCTTCTACTTTGACAAGCCTCACTCAATTCCCAAATGACATGAAAGGTATGTGATTTGTCCTCTCACAAGCTCAACAAGGAAGCCTAGTTTTCAGCAGCATTTACCCTCAAGAATCTTCAGCTTTCAACCCCTTCTACAACCAGCCCAATGCATGAATTTATAGTGCAAATGGAGGAAGTTGTAGGTCCACCATTGAAGGGATAAGTTCCTCCTTCAATGGGATAAGCACCTCATATCATGGAGTTATCTCCCTTAGCTATGGAATGGATGACCCAATGATCTGAATTTGAAACTACTTGAAAAAGGCTTGCAAGGTATTCAATTCAGTAGTAAACATGTTTAAAAGATGCCCATGCCTTGCAGTAAAGAAACAAATGAAACTTTCAGCTGTTCATGATCCATTTAAGCATAGAAAAATGATTTCCTTTTACTGTTTAGCACATTAAAACGAATTTGTTCTGCAAAATAAATCAACCACAAATGCAAAAGAAGCTGATGAAGCAGTTCACCCCTCCTCGGCTACGTCTGCTGGGTCAAAGGCTCCGAAATGGGCCTATCCTCATTTAATTAAATTATAAAAATGAATATACAGCTGAATAGAAGTCTCTATAGGTGAAATAGACTGTAAAAATGGATTAAGAACACATGAATCCTTCAGGATTGACTGCTGGTTCGCCCCCAATGGATACCTGCAACCCTATACAGTTCTCACAATACTGGACCCTAGTGGCTCCTAGAACTTCCACGGCTCCAAAACCTACGAAAATGACCTCAAATGGCTATAAGACCTATGCTAATGGCTTCAGAACATCGAAAATACCCAAAAAAAAAAAAAAAAAAATCGTCCAAAACCACCTTTCCTAGCCAAAGTTATGGCTATTTACTCCCAACTACCAGTTTCCCCTAAAAGAACTTCAGCTAACTTTAGTTACGGCTAGTTAGCTCCGCCAATTATGGCGGGACCGCCAAATTTGGCGCTCTGCCAAAAATCCGCCAATCTAACTGCTTGTAATTAATGTGCATGTGACCAAAAAATGCGGCGGTTTGTTTGCATGGGATTGCGTGACAGCGGTTTGAGCGGAGCCCATGGTTTCCGAGTGGTGGTCATATGGTATGGGGCTGGCCCCTTTCCTTCCCGCTCGCCATCAATTTCAAATTTTAAATATGAAATGTTTCACATAACTTTCAATAGCCACCGTTTTCGCCCAATGGTAAGGTGGAGGGCTAATGTAATGGAGGTCGCGGGTTCAAGCCACTGTTCAACCAACAATTTTTTTTTTTTAAAAGCTGCTGATGTCACCTTGCCACATGGCGGCTTCTGAGCTTGCCATGTGGAAGCTTCTTATTGGCTTGCCCAAAATGAATATTCCATGGAATATTCCAAGGAATATTCTATGGAACATTCTTTTTTTATTTTTTTTTGAAAATTCAAAAATTAAGGGTTATTAGGCGATTTCGTTTTTGACATAACTTTCACATACGGTGACCGTTGTTCGAACCGTTTGCGGCACCAGAATCATGAGGACAAGCTCTATCTGGTAATTTAGGTTCAAACTAGTTCTGAGAACTTTAATTTTTGAGCATTTTACGACACTTGGGACATGAGCTCCTGATCACGCCTCCCATTGGGAAGCTTTTGGACCCCAAAAGCCTTCAACTACCTATTAAAGAGGTGAGGGTACAACGCCCTCACTCTATCCACCTCCATCCACTTTGCCTTGTGCGGTTTGCTGCCTTTGAAACCAACTCGAACATAATCTACATTGCCCCTCCTTGAAGTGCGTGTCCTTCTGTCAAGGATTGTATCTTCTTTCAGCTCATCTAAGAATTCTGGCGAGAAATATTCTATAGATGGCAGATGAACAGCGCTTTCATGATCAACGATCAAAGGAGGCTCATACAAACGTAAGTTCTCCACATTAACAACAGAATACATTTGCATGTAGGAAGGCAAATCTAATTGAAAAGAATTATTTCCAACCTTCTTGAGGATTTTGAATGGACCATAACGAATAGGCTTCAGCTTTTTACCTTCTCCTTGCATCCTTTCCTTACTAATGTACAGCCATACCTCATCCCCTTCTTGAAACTTGTTATCGACTCTATGCTTGTCGTGTTTTTCCTTGTACTTGCCTTGACTCTTCTCAAGCTGTTCTTGAATTTGCTGTTGTATTTGTTGAATTCTTTCAATGAATGAATGAGCTTTGTCAATATCACTATGTCCCTCAATGGCAACATCTTTCTCAAGAATGAAATCAAGAGGCGATTTGGGCAAGTAACCAAAACAAGCTTCAAACAATGAGGTGTTTGTGGAAGAGTGCTTGGCACGATTGTAAGCATGTTGTATGTAGTGCAAATGTTCATCCCAAAGCTTGGGATGATTGCTACAATATCCTCTCAAGAGGTGCACAATGGTTCTGTTCACAACTTCGGTTTGTCCATATGTTTGCGGATGGAAAGCAATACTTTTCTTCAACTTTGTGTCCATCATCTCCCATAGGTTGGACCAAAAATTCCCCACAAATCTGTAATCCCTGTCACTAATAATGGAAGTAGGAAAAACAAAGTGAATCCATACATGATGAAAAAATAATTCAGCGGTTTGTTCAGCAGTTATAGTTTTCTTACAAGGCATAAGTATACACATTTTGCTAAAACGATCAACTACTACATATAAATAATCATGCTTCTTTCTAGATTTTGGCAATCCTCCTACAAAATCCATAAAGATGCTCTCCCACGGTCTAGAAGGTACCGGCAAAGGAGTATACAAGCCAAGCTTCCTATTACTAGGCTTGCTTATAGCACATAATGAACAACCTCTTATGAACCTTGAAACATAATCTACCATTCGAGGCCAATAGCAATACCTCTGTAGATGTGCAACTGTTTTGCTTACACCAAAATGCCCAACAATAAGAGAAGAATGAACTTCTCTTATGACATTTATTTTCTCCCCCTGTGGTATACACAACTTTCCCAAATGAAAAAACAAATTGTTATGTATGTGATAGTCATTTTCCTCTACATGATTCCCTTTACTCAAGCTAGCATACACATCTTTAAAGTCATCATCAGATGCATACTGTTCTATGTAACTATCATGTACAATGGAATCATTCTTAAGTAAAGTAACATCACCAATAATAAGCCTTGAAAGCATATTAGCAACTTTATTCAGAGTACCTCTCTTGTACCTTATTACCAAATGGAACTGTTGCAAGAAGCCCATCCATCTGAAGTGTCGTGACTTTTGTAACTTGCTTTGTGATTGCAAGTACTGTAAGGGTTTATGGTCGGTATGTATAACAGTTTCTTTGCCCATCAAATAGTTTTTCCACTTTTTGACACTTTGTACCAATGCATACAACTCCTTATCATAGGTAGGATAATTTACAACAACACCATTAAAAGTTTCAGAATGAAAAGAAATAGGCTTACCATGCTGTAGAAGAACTGCAGCCATGGCATAATCACTAGCATCGGTTTGTATCTCAAATGGTTGTCTCAAATCCAGTAAAGAAAGGACAGGAGATGAACTAATCTTCTCTTTCAAAGATTCAAAAGCTTTTTGTTGCTTGCCTCCCCATTGGAAAGCACGCTTCACACTTGTCACGGCATGCATAGGAGCTGCTATAGAAGAGAAATTAGAGATGAACTTCCTCTAATATTGAGTTGCACCCAAAAAACTTCTTACCTCTGTAATGGATTTTGGGAGTAGGCCACTTCACAATAGCCTCAATCTTAGCAGGATCAATTCTCAAAGCACCTCCTCCTACTATGTGTTCCAAATAAACCAAAGAAGTCTTTCCAAATTCACACTTTGACATTTTAAGAAATAATTAATTCTTCTTCAAAACATCAAGTACTTTCCTAACATGCATGACATGATCTTCTCTAGACTTGCTGAAAATTAAGATGTCATCTAAGTAGACAATCACGAAATCATCAAGAAAAGGACGCAAGACATCATCCATTACCCGCATGAAAGTTGCAGGTGCATTGCACAAACCAAACGGCATCACAAGCCATTTAAAGAGTCCTTGTTTGGTTTTAAACGTTGTCTTCCAAATGTCACTTTCTTCAATTCTTACTTGATGATATCCACTGCGCAAGTCTAACTTAGTGAAATATCGAGCATCTTTCAGTTGGTCTAACAAATCATCTATCCTTAGGAGTGGGTAACGATTCTTTACCGTTATCTTGTTCAAGGCCCTGAAATCAACACACATACACCAAGTGCCATCTTTCTTTGGAATCAGTACAATTGGTGACCCACATGGCGAAGTACTTGGCCTTATGAAACCCTTTTCCAACAAGTCCTTGATTTGCTTCTTTATTTCAATATTCTCCATAATAGACATGTGGTACATGGCTATGTTTGGAAGAGGACAATCTGGATGCAAATGGATTTAATGTTGAATCTCCCTCTTAGGAGGCAAGCCTGTTGGCTCCTGAAATATATCATGATATACATCAACTACATCATACATATCTGATTTAAGTTTTGGATCAAAATTGTCAAATGAGTAATGATTCACATCAACCTTGGGCTTAATCATAAGAAGAACAAAATTCTTACTTGAATTGACCAGCCTTTTTACCTGTCCTGCATTCACCATCGCTATATTTGTATTCTTGCGATGAGCTCTAACAATGTACTCCTTGCCATCTTTGAAAAGATGATATTTGTTTTCATGGCGATGAAGGATAGCTTTCCAGTCAAACAAGTAAGGACTTCCCAAAACAATTCCTGCTATATCAAAAGGTACCACATCAAGTTCAACTATGTCAATAAAATGTGCAGTAATTGCAATGCGCAATGTGCACTTTCTTGAAACTTGTAAATTTTCATCCTTGCAAATCCATCCAAGTGGATATGGCATCGGATGTGGAACGGTCTCAAGTTTAGGCTGCTTGACCAAGTCTTCTGATATAAGTTTTGCTTGTGACCCACTATCAAAAAGTGTGTCAATTTTAGTATGTTTTGAAATCACCCTCACATGAAACAGTTCAATTCTTTCTTCCTCATTAGGAGCTTGTACATGACAGTTTGAGGTCCTAGTGCTGGCTTGAATTTCCATTTCTTTTCCCTTCAAGTTTTTCAAACCCATGGCTGTAATTTTGGTTTCATCACCAGAACCATCCCCTAAATCTTGTGGTGTAGATGTAGTAGCAACAATTTTATGTTTCCCTTTGGATTTGTTAAATTGAGGTCTTTTTTCAGGATGTAATTACCAACAATTTTTCTCCTCGTGGCTTGGTTTAGAACAGTGTTTATAGATCACTTTCTCACTCTCCTGTTTGACATATGCATTCTTTTTGCCCTTTCCCTTGGAGGTTTTCTCTTTGTTTTTCCCCTTGGCGGGCTTGTTTCTACCCTCTTCAAATGTGTTTTTTCCCCTTGCCTCTAAATGGTTAGCTTGGACACAAACCTCATCCAAGCTAGTAGGGTTAAACATCAAGATGGTGTGTCTAAGGTAGCTATGCAAGCCACCAATATATTTCAGCAGGTGTCCTCGGTCTTAAATCTACCCCTAACAAAAGAGCTCTTCTCGTTAAATTCTTGGGTGTAGTCTTGGACACTCTGACCCTTAAGTTGTCTGAAATTTTTCCAGTTCATAATGGATTTCTGCATGTGAGCAAGAGGATAAAATTGTTTTTTAATGGCTAACAGAAAGTCAGTCCATGTTAAGGTAACCTTACCAAATTTCTTGATCTCCTCTTTGGTCTTGGCCTCCCACCAGACCAATGTTTCTCCATCCATTCTCAAAGAAGCCAACTGAATCTTTGTGGCATCCTCATGCATATTCTGGATCCTCAAGTAAACTTCCAACTACCTAATCCAGTTGTCAAGCTTTTCTGAATTCACTTCACCATTAAACATAGGTAATTCGAATTTTACATCAAGCTTCAAAAAAGGACTTTCTCCAGAGGATCTATGCTTATGCACAGAAGAAGAAGACGAGGATGAAGAGGAAGGAGGTGACGATGGGGGTGGTGGATCACCATTACCTCCATGTCCTTTCTTGGAATGATCATCATCCTTCTTACCTCCAGAAGAGCCCTCTCCTTCATATGGATGTTTGGACCCTTCTCCAGCCAATTTCTCATTTCTTTCTTGGTACAATATCCTCAACATTTCAGTGAGGTCCAAGAAAGCCTTTCTGAAGACTCTTTCTTCTTCTTTTGGATCCATGTCTGCAGGAATTTCCCCTTCCTGTTCAGACATTCTTGAAGCTTCTGCTGAGACTCTTGAGGGTGAAATTGAAGGTGGAGGTGCTGGCACTCTGGCCTTCCTTGACTGAGGATTCTCTCATTCTCTAGTCAACTGTCCTTCCCCTCTTTTAAGTTTCAACTTGGTGAGCATCAATACTTGCAAGACAGTTAGAAAATCTTTGCACAAAAACAATCAAAAGACAACTACACTAGAGATTGACTGAAAGAGCATTTATCTACTTTGCAATTGTATAAAAAGAGCTTTTCGAAGGCTTCCTGGCTCATTTCAGGCTCTTTCTATAGCTTATTTGACTGCTTTTGATACAAAGAAACAACAACATAGCTCTGATACCAACTTGATCTAAATCTGAAACTACTTGAAAAAGGTTTGCAAGGTATTCAATTCAGTGGTAAACATGTTTAAAAGATGCCCATGTCTTGTAGTAAAGAAATAAATGAAATTTTCAATTGTTCAGGATACATTTAAGCATAGAAGAATTATTTCCTTTTACTGTTTAACACATTAAAATGATTTTTTTCTGCAAAATAAATCAACCACAGATGCAAAATAATTTGATGAAGCAGGTCACCCCTCCTAGGCTACGTCTGCTCGGTCCAAGGCTCCCAAATGGGCATGTCCTCGTTTTAATTAAATGCTCAAAATGAATATACAGCTGAATATAAGTCTCTACATGTGAAATAGACTGTAAAAACGGATTCAGAACACATGAATCCTTCAGGATTAACTGTTCGTTCACCCCAAATGGATACCTGCAACCCTATACAGTTCTCACAATACTGAACCCTGGTGGCTCCTAGAACTTCCACGGCTCAAAAACCTATGAAAATGACCTCAGATGGTTGTAAGACCTGTGCCAATGGCTTCAGAACATCGAAAATACCCAAAATAAAATAAAATAAATTCGTCCAAAACCGCCTTTCCTAGCCAAAGTTATGGCTATTTACTCCTAACTGTCAGTTTCCCCTAAAAGAACTCCAGCTAACTTTAGTTACGGCCAGTTACCTCCACCAATTATGGCGGGACTGCCCAAATTTGGCGCTCCGCCAAAAATCTGCCAATCTAACTGCTTGTAAGTAATGTGCATGTGACCAAAAAATGCGGCAGTCTGTTTCCATGGGATTGCGTGTCGGCGTTTGAGCGGAGCCCACGGTTTCTGGGTGGTGGTCATATGGTATGGGGCTAGCACTTAGGGGCTGGCCCGTTTCCTTCCCGCCCACCATCAATTTCAAATTCTAAATACGAAATGTTTCACATAACTTTCAACAGCCACCGTTGTGGCCCAAAGGTAAGGCGGAGGGCTAATGTAACAGAGGTCGCGGGTTCAAGCCACCGTTCGACCAACAGAAAAAAATTTGAAAAGCTGCTGACGTCACCTTGCCACGTGGTGGCTTCTGAGCTTGCCACATGGCAGCGTCTGATTGGGCTGCCCAAAAGGAATATTCTTTTTTTAATTTTTTTTTAAAATTCAAAAATTAAGGGTTATTGGGCGATTTTGTTTTTGACATAAATTTCACATACGGCGACCGTTTTTCGAACCGTTTGTGGCGCTGGAATCAAGATGACGAGATCTATTCGGACATTTAGGTTCGAGATAGTTTTGAGAACTTTCATTTTTGAACATTTTACGACACTTGGGACATGAGCTCCTAATCACCCAAGGTGGAGCAGACTTGCCAGCGTAATATTCCTTCTAGAAGTGTCTAGAAGTGACCCAAGATGAGTTTTCAAGAATGAACTCATGCCTTTTTAACTTTTACAGGGGTTTGCACCCATTACTCAATATACAAAGCGGTCAGGTTCGCAGGAAGCATGACCATTAGGTGCGGCACTGCAGGCAATGCTAGGAGAAAGTGCAAAACTGGGATTTGAGATATTTTTAAGGTTTTTCTCCCATGTTCATTGCTTGACATGAAGAGCTGAGGTTTGAGACTTGCAAAGGAGGTATGTATGAGTATTGATGGACTCACACAAACTCTAGAAAGTCATGGTGACAATTGTTTGTGTAACAGATTGCCCCCTAAAGTGCAAAGTCTATAGTAGATGAGGATGGTTTTTGATCATCTAAGAAGAGTGAAGGACTTTATAATTTCAAGGATTTTCCTGTGGATACCTCAGTCGAACCTATAAAAACATTCAATGCAAAATATATATATGTGAACATATCATCGTTGAGGTAGGCATTCCCATACTCAGGTCAAAACTGACTAAGAACTATCTAAAAAGTGCTATGATACAAGAATGATTTTGTATTACATCACAAGTAGGAACACATGGAAACAGTATGGACGTAGCCATCTATTTATGAATAGTCCACTATATAATGATAACAAAATTCATCGCAACCTGGATGGTGGAAACTAGATCCAGGGTCTTCATTTATACTTTCCAAACTAGTACGATTCTACCCATGTGAATGAATGTGTCGAAGTGGAACATGGGAGAAACTACTTGATTACGAGTCAATGATGTACATTGTTAACAAGTGTGAGAGGAACCACCAGTAATGTCAATGGCCCTCAAAGTACCCAGTACAATCCATGAGATGTGAATGAATGAGTCAATGTCGAACATGTCACGAAATCCTTTTATCGAATGTCAATGATGCAACCTGTCGTCAAAGGCAAGAAACCTGCCATTGAGGCATGCAAATTCCAAGGTACTGATGATTTCTAGATCATCTTTCTAGATAATGAGTTTGAGTCGATAGAAAGCGATCCGTCATAGGCAAGCCCATAACACGAATCATAGATCAAGTATATATTCTAACTCAGGGGTGGTCAATGATGGATGACAAATATTTTGCAGGTGAATGGTTTATTTGCACAGACCTCTTGAACACGTAATGACACAGCAGATGGCTTGGTGAGAGTTGACCCAAAGTTAGTACCCGGAAACTGGTTGAAGACTTTCAAAGTGGTTTCATTAACTGTTAGGTAAAGGATTTCCCAACCTAGGTGGATAAAAGTGTCGTGTTCAATAGTGATGGAAAGTTTTTTCAAACACAGAGTACAACAAACAGGTTCATTTTTCTCCTTTTCCCCCACCATTTCTGGCAAGTACCTCTTTATTTTTGACAAGCTTGAGGAGGATAACATTTACTTGTTTTTAAGCTCATGCTTCGGATGAGTCCAACTTAGTTTAGATTCGAACCCTAAGAAGGAGTGGTCCGTTCCTGTTTGTAATTGAACAGGTCCTTTACTATGAAACTTTAACGAGTCCAATATAGGAGAAACTCGATGTTTTTCAATTTTAGGGAGTCAGAAGATAAACTTAAGAAAACTCCACGGTTGTCCTTTTTCGTAAATTTGTGTTTCCCAAGCCCAAAAAGGTATAAAATAATACTTGAGAGAACCACTTGATCATTATGACCAAGGAGTACTTTTCATGATTAGTGCCTTCAATCTAAAAAAGTAAAAAAGCGATTGAAAACATGTCGTTTTATTACCAATATCAAACTTGAAACGACAAAAGTCCGGCAATCTTTTCATGTTTGTACGGTGGGAAAAGAGTTGTAAAGGACTATCTTTGTAATTTCGTTTTTACAAGTCTACAAAGAAACACTCGGCAATCTTTTCATTTTTTACGAGTCCGAAAAGAGCTTAAAGAGGACTCCTATGTGTTTTTTGTTGAAAATGATCAATTTCACCTGAATCCCCAATATTCTGCACAAAAACTACAAACATTACTCATATCTATTTAAAAATAATAAAAATGCACCAAAATGACCTTTTCAAACTAAAAAATAAATAAATTTTAATTTATTTATTCAGAAAATATTATAAAAAGGGATTTTACAAGTTCATTTTTACCGTTTACCTTTGGAGTAAAAAGTAAGAGCTTTTGGTAAAAAAATTCCCGTGGAGATTGCGCAAAATCCGACCGCTAGAATTGAGAACCGTCTTCTCCAGGTAATCGACAATGTCCCTGACTTGCATTTCATCCGTTTGAAATTTAGTTTTAGGGTTTAGATTTCGATTTTTGGAGGAAAGTTAGGGCAAAAAATCACCCACGGTGGTTGCACAGGGGCACCATGTGGCCCCTGCACACCCCAACTTTTCTGTGCACATAGAGAAGTCGGGGTGTCGCACCTTGCCTTAAAGAGAAGTTCGCACCTATGCACTATCTCTAAAGGGATGGGTGCGAACCCCATGGAATGCGGATTTTGAACCCTATTTTTTCCATTTTTAACCCATAGAATTTTGGAATGAAAATTCTAATCCACCTATTTTGCAATGTAGGTACACAATATGCTTGTTTGGAGGGAAAGAGAGCATGAGCATGCAAGCTTTTCAAACTTTGGACCATACCTGGCATGACGGCACAGGTAGACGTTTTACAATGGCTGGTGAACAGGTGGAGCATTTAGGACCAGTGCTTCATTATTGGCAGCAACCGGCTCGAAATCGAGTCGGATGACATATATTTTTTGACTCGCTTTCCCAAGAGAGGCGAGCAATTATCTCTATTCGGATCTAGGCCAGGTGGCCAATCTATCGCTAGTCTCCGACTAGAGTTTTGTAATAGCCAGGATCCAGACAAATGAATAGATGTGAACACCATCTCCCACCCTGAACTGAAGGTCATTGCTTTTACTGTTACCAGACTCTGCGGAAGCGCAACATTGCATCTAGCTACAGGCTCCTAGATGCGTATGGCAGTGGACTGCTTCCGGGGCACAATTTTTAACTGGTGCGATGTTGTATTGGCCAATGTGAAGGGCCAATTAACTAGGGCGAAGACTGGGCAGCTAAAGAACTTTGGTTATGGTTATTTAGTTGTCAGCTTTGCCCTAGAGAGGGTACCGATGCTGGTTCCACAACAACTCACTGTTGAGGCTAGACTTCCCCGATATCCTCGGGTTATGCGATGAGTTGCAGTTATGGCCCACCATCCAGATGAGGATTTTGAGATTGTTCAATTCACCTCAGAGTACTTCCGTTGGTTAGAGAACCAACTTATTATTATTCAAGATTTTCCATACGCTGGGATGGATTATCGCGGCGATCCTAACATGACTCTTCCACCAGGAGAGCAATGGGATGACAGAGGTAAAAATTGTTTTTCAACATTTTAATTTTATATGTATGTTTTTGTATTTTTAACAATCGTCCCAAAACTACTAGTAAAAGTTTTGAATGCAGATGTGGGTCCACGACGACTAGCCGCTCTCTAGCCTTATGATCGGAGACAACTAGCTGTCGTGGCACCAGCCCCACAGGACTGGACAGCAGAGACCTTGGCTGAGTTGGAGAGTCATCTAGAATGCTTGACCGCAGATATTCCAGAGACCAGCATAGATGACATTCCACTTCGGCTTCAGTGCTATGGAATTGGGGTCCCAGGACCTTTTAGGAGGTTCCTTTGTAGGGTGGCCCGAGCAGTGGTGTCTTATCGTGATCATCACAAATGATAGGATGATTGCTTTGTAGACCCATTTTTGATATGACTTTTGATACTATCATTTTTGCCAATCATAAGGTGTTTTTCAACCTATGATCGAGGACGATGTATATTTTGACACACTCTTATGATATGTTATACTATTACTATGGTTATCTTGCAAAACATGTTTATGAGATGTTTTTAAATTTACTATTTGATTCAATGCAAATGTCTATTTAAAATTCGAGAAGCAATTGCATCTGCTAATGTATTTAAATATCTTGGAATGTGTTGATATTCTATGTAATCAAATTCTCATTCCAAGAGACAGATTCTCAGAAATAATCGTAATAATACTGGATTTCTAATGGCATAAACTCGATTAAGCTATAATACAACGAGTTCCAAATCTAAATTAACAATCAAACTTCGAATTCCAAATGAGATGGATTCAGATAATAATTCAATCACTGCACTGTATTCTGCAATGTTGTGTGTTGTTTGACCAAGGCTTACCCCGTGCATAGATACTAACTCGTCAGAGGGTGAATAGATAACCCAAGCTATGGAAGAGATGTTCCGTGTACTACGACAAGCACCATCAGCGAAACCGATGTATGTTTGGAGAGGCATCGACATCTGCAATATCAAGAGTAAAATCAAGATAAGTAGGACTAATAATGAAAAACACTCTCTAAAGTAAAGCACACATCTTTAATCTACGAACACACCAACGTAGAAAAAACTAATCTAATGAAATCTCCACGCTATCCGTTTAAGCATAATATCACTTTAGTTAAAGCCCATTCCTAGATTTACCTAAAGAGACACCATCAAAATCTTCTAGCTCATAGGCCCCTTTTGCGAGCTTCCGCTTGATAATATACGGACCATGCCACATGGGTACAAATTTTCCAGCCCCTAGCTTATCGTTTTCTTGATCGTAAAGTAAAACTAGGTCGCCTTCCGAAAAATTGTGGGGTGTAACATTTCGATCATACTGAGCTTTGATCCGTTTGGCATGAGTTTTGACAGCTAATGCAGCATTGCATCGATTCTCATCTAATTGAGCTAAGTATAATAAACATTTTTCCTCTTCGGAAGTGGCTGGTAATAATTGCACGGCAATTTGTAATGACGAGATTTCGCATTCAATGGGCAATATTGCCTCTAAACCATAAACCAGTTGAAAGGGAGTAAAACCTGTTGATGTTTTGACTAAGGTTCGGTACGCCCAAAGTGCTGAAAATAACATGTTGTGCCAATTCAACCGATGAATCCCAATGATTCATCAGATCATGGTGACTAGAACTTTGTTGACTGCTTCAACCAGACCATTTGCCTGTGGGTGATATGGAGTGGAACTATCGTGACGCAGGCCAAGCTGATCTGTAAGTTCAGTCATCATGATGTTTCGAAAATGACTCCCATGGTCAGTGATAATCACTTGGGGGACACCAAACCTAGCAATTATATGATTGAAAATGTAAATCGCAGCAGTTTTTCCATCTGCCGAAAATGTAGTCATCACCTTGGCCCACTTGGTAAAATAATCTACCACAACGATGATATATGCATGCCCCCCAGCCAAGTGAGAGTTACATGTAATGAAATCAATACCCCATTTTGTGAATAGACCAACAACAATGATAGCGTGGAGAGGAGCAGGAGGAGCACGCATCTTACGATAAAAAATTTGGCAGTTGTGGCATTTCTGGATGGCAGTAATACAATATTTGAATAAGGACGGCCAGAAATAGCCAGCGTGCAAAATCTTTTGGGCTGTGGCATACCCAGACATATGACCGCCACACGCTCCAGAGTGGCAGTCATTAAGAACCTTCTCAACCTCATCATGAGTAAGGCAACGACGGAAGACGAAATCCACCCCACGACAGTAAAGTGTATCTCCAATAATAGTGTAAGGTTGGGATTGGAATCATATTTTTTGACGTTGAGATCGTGAAGTATCGGGCCGAAAAGTTTGGGTTTGGAGATAGACAATGATATCTCCATATCATGGATCAACGGTGCTGATAAGGAACAAGGATTCATCCGCAATGGATTCTTCCACCACATGTTCGGCATCGGCACGAGGGAAATCACACATTAATTCTGCAAAAACCAAAGACTTCTTTGACTTGGCCTTCTCAAATTCCAAGTCAAATTCCTGCAGGATAACAATCCATTTGGAATACTTTCCCCCAGCAATTGTTTAGTCAAAATGTATTGCATAGGGTTACAGTTAGAAATGACAGTGGTTTTGCGTAACAAAATGTAGTGACGAAAGCGCTGAACATCTTGGACTGCAGCTAAGGCCAGTTTCTCCACATGTGAATATTTTAACTCAGTGGGAGTTAGAGTCCGACTAAGATAATATATCACATGTTCACTTTCGAATTCATCCTATTGAACTAAAACCATCCCAATAGTGGAATGGGAAGCAGCGAGGTACAAGAAGTAATCCTGGTTGTAGTTTGTAGGATGCAATAATGGCGCATGGGTCAACACATGTTTTAGTGCATCAAAAGATTTGTCAGCTATCTCATCCCAAAAGAATGGAGTGTTTTGTTTCAACAACCGGGTGAAAACTTTTGTAATCTCAGCATAGTTAGGAATGAAACGACATAAAAATTTTGCTTTCCCTTGCAAACTCTGGAGTAAGCGAAGAGTCGAAGGAGGTGGTAACTTGAAAATGGCTTCGACCTTCGAAGGATCGATGCGAATACCAGCTTTAGATACAACAAATCCCAGTAATCGACCCGTTTCGATACAGAAAACACACTTGTGTGGGTTCAGCCTAATCCGATAATGCCTACATCTCATGAAAATGGCTCGTAAGTGAGTGAGATGGTCGTCTCTTCATAATGAATGAGCTGGTAAATCATCGAGATAGGATTGCACAATGTGCTTGATGTCATGAAACACATAAGACATGGCCCTTTGAAAAGTTGCCCTGACATTCTTCAGTCCAAAAGGTAACTTGCAATAAGCAAATGTCCCCCATGGATAGATGAATGCCATTTTTGGTTGATCTGCAGGGAGAATGTTAATTTGATTATAGCCAGAAAAGCCATCCATAAAGGAGAAAATTTCACTGTCGGCACAATCATCGATAATTTGATCGATATAGGGCGTGGGATAATTGTCTTTGGGACAAGAACGATTAATATCCCTATAGTCGATGCAAATTCTTATTGTCCCTTGTTCTTTTTTAACTCGAACAATATTCGATACCCAATCCATTAAAGGAATTGAATAAATGAAAACTTCTTTAAGTAATTTCTCAACTTCGGTTTTGATGGCAGCAGATTTTCGTGGGTGTATTTGACGCAACCGTTACCGGACGGGTTTAGCATGCGGGTAGGTTTTGATTTCATGAACAACGATTGAAGGATCAATTCCTGGCATTTCCTCATAGGACCAGGCAAACACGTCGTGGAATTCTTGAAATAGGGCTTTATATGTGTTGACTTCAGTGTCTATACAAGAAGCACCTATCTGAATGTTTTCAACAATCGCAGGTTTGACTGAAATGTCAATAGGAACCGTGCAAGAAATATTGGCTAAATTTTGTTCAGAATGAGGATGTTTCAATGGATTCTCCAGTTCTTTGACATATTTAGTGGTAAAAATGGATGAAAAATCATTTTCAAAATGATCAATCTTGGGTAAAAATGAAGACCTATGATGAAGATCTTCCCATGGTAATGCATCAACAGACAACAGTTCCTGAATTTGTTCATCAGTGTGAATAGTTTCTAAAAAGGTTGTTGACTCTGCGGTTGAGATTGAAAGTGATTTCCCATTGATCTCATTCACTAGATCAGGGTTGGCTAAATTTGAGTCAGAAAACGACTGTACTGCCTGATAAGCAACTTCAAAGGGACTCAACGGCATAACATCGCCTAGAGAGTCCTCCTCGGAATCGAATGGAACGACCCGAGGATCATCAAGAAGAATGGATTCTAATGAAATCATATGAATGGTTGCGAAAGGAGACTGTACGCTGGGAGGAGGAAAGGAAAAAGTTCCGAGTAAACCCGAATCTTTAACTAATCCTACTCCAACATCCTTATAAGGGATAGCGGTTTTTCCAACATGTTGAATACTCTCAGCAGAGGATGGGTTGGACGAGAAATAAGTTAACTAATCTATTGTTACAATCTTTCCATTATGTGGGAACTTAATAAGCCGAAAGACTGATGAAACAACAACAATCACGGTGTAAGACCAGCTACCACCCAAAAGAAGGTTGTAATCTAGAGGGGCATCAACCACCTCCACATCTAGATTAACGGTTTTTCCTTCAACCCCTATATGCAAGTCCTGTAGAATGCCATAAGGATGAAACCCTCGGCCATCAAGGGCCTTTAGTATTGTTGGGGATTGATTAAGCGTAGGAGAACCAAGGGTTTTCCAACACTATATCGACATAATACACGTGGAAGCTCCCTCATCAATCATAGTCCTGAAACAAGGTTTGTTTTTGACTAACACTGGAATCTGGAAATCCATTTGATGAGGAAGACGAGGTGTACCATTTTCTAAATCAAAGACTATGAGGTTTGAGTCCTGAATATCAACAGCTCCTATAGCCGACAATAGCATTTTACGCTGTGCTGGACATGATTGCAGCACTTCCAAAGCCAACATTGCTGAAGGTGAAACAGCTAAATCTTCAACAATCTTATAGTTCTGAGCAGCTCTCGCATGTGGATTGAAAGTTGACTTTCGAAGTATACCCTTAGCGGGCGGTTTGATTACTAATTCGGGATTGGGTTTCTCGATCTGTAGTGGATCGGAACCAGACAGAGCTGAGGTTGATGGATTGGAATTAGAATATTCGGCTTCCTTTCCACCAAAAGGAATTTTACTCATGTAATCTTGCGATCGTGTTGCAATCCTTACATGTGACATCATCATTATGGGTTCTTCCGAGGCATTAGAGGAAGAGCCTATCATTTTACTCTCTTGATTTGTAAAAGGATCCTTCAAAACAGCGGGTGTTTGCGAACCTTTGACGATTTTCGCAACCTTAGCGCGATGCGAACAATCCCTTGTAAAGTGCTCCTCATTGTAGATGAGACAAGGATATCGAGGTTTTCATTTCTTGTCAATAGATTCAGGTTTCTCGGATTTCTCCTTTGAGTTCTGCTTGTTCTTCTTCTTACCTTTCTTCTTGCTGTTAGATTTTGATTTGGTCGCGGATGATTCTACGACATGAACATTGTTGGCATTATGTTTCTGGTATGGCTATATGTTACAGATGTTGTACTTGATGGCAACACTTGTCAAAAGGCTCTCAATATGTTGAAAATTAAGAAGTACGCAGGAGAACAGTTCAGAAGATGCGTACCCGCAGGTACATTGTGAAGGGACCGCAGCCAGACACGCAGGTCAGCCATTTAGGAGGTGCGTACCCCCAGTGCACTCACTTCGAGGCAGAAAAAAGCACACGTGGGGTTTCTTATGTTTAATCTTTGGTATTTAGCCGACAGTATTTGTGTTATTCTGGTTTTGGCTCGTGGTATTGATCCATGATTTTAGGAGGAGCTTGCCTATATAAAGCAAAGAATTTCCCTTGGCTAAGCATCTTTTGCAAATTGAATATCTTAATATCTGAAATATTGGGTTATTGTTTCAAAAGCTTGATCTATATGAAAGTGAAGTGGAAAGCAAATCAGTGAAGGGTGATCTCTCGAGCGCATGATCAGATCTGTAGATCTGACAGTCTGGGTTATTCTTGAAGTCTTGAAATTATCTATACCCGTAGGCACGCAAGTACAGTGAAAGAAAAGCGCGGGGATACGCAGGCGCAGAAGCACTGCAGGTGCGGAGGTACGCGGCGCCACAAAAGCCGCAGCTGCGGAGGTACGCGCCGCCACAGAAGGCACAACTACGGAGGTACGCGGTGCCACAAAAGGCGCAGCTACGGAGTAACGTGGCGCCACAGAAGGCGCAGCTGCGGAGGTGCGCGGCGCCACAAAAGGTGCAGCTGCGGAGATGCGCGGCGCTACATAAGGCGCAGCTGCGGAGGTGCATGGCACCACAGAAGGCGCAGGTGCGGAGGTTCGTGGTGCCACAAGAGAATAGTGCGTACTTGTACACAGGCGTTACATGGGTGAAGCTGCGTACTTCTCTTGAAATCAATTTAGCTGTCCATGTTTATCCTTGCTGTGTTCTGGGTGTTGAAGTGATGTCTAGTTTCTGGTATTATGATCTGATAACAACATTCTGAGAAGTGATTGATTATGTTCTTAATTACTCATCTTTATGTGATCTGATGGACTAGATCTAATTGACGACTCTCATTGTATATGATTGATTGGGTGATTTACTTGTACTTGATGATCATTTGATGTTTATGGATCCAGTTTGAAAATTTATGAAAAGTGGTCCTTGAAAGAAAAGAAGTAGGGGGTTGTAGCTCCCTTCCAGGAGAGACTGGAAAACGAGAGAGAGTTGTAGCTCTCTGCAGGTTGCAGCCTGCGTACTGGTAAAGGACTGCACCAGTACAAGACCATTGTAAAAGGAGTTTCTAATTTGAAAGAAGATAGAGACATATTGCAGCAGGTGGTTTTCACCCACATTGGGTTTTCACCTTATATCTGGTGTTCTTTGATGTGACTGTCTGTTTTTCTTGTTCATGCTCATTATTTTATGGTACTGATATGAAAAGATAATTCAAAGTGTAAATAAGGAAGATTAGTTAAAAGAACTAGATAATACTGATTCACCCCCCCCTCTCAGTATTATTTTCAACAATTGGTATCACAGCAGGTCCTTCGAAGAAGCTTAATCACTTGAAGGAAGATCATTCATCATGAGCAACTACGAGAGGGAAGCATCAATCAGGCCACCAATTTTTGATGGGACAAACTTCAATTATTGGAAGGTAAGAGTTACTGCATATATTCAATCTCTTGGTACAGAAGTTTGGGATATCATAGAGACAGGCTACACTTTTCCTTCAGCTACTCCTACATATGCCGCTGAAAAGAAGAAATATGAAACAAATGCTAAAGCACTCAATACTTTGCTGGGATTCTTATCTCAAATGAAGTTTGTGAAGGTTATGCAATATAAATCAGCAAAAGAAATATGGGACAAGATTGTCTTGAGCTACGAAGGAGATGAACAGGTAAAGCGTGCTAAACTTCAAACTCTCAGGATTCAGTATGAGAATCTCAGGATGTATAATGATGAAAGTGTGGCTAACTACTTTCTTCGGGTAGATGAGATTGTTAATTGCATGAAAATTTTGGGTGAAGAAATAAAAGAGGCTATTGTGGTTGAAAAGGTTCTAAGGTCATTGTCCCCCAAGTTTGAATCTAAAGTATCTGCAATTGAAGAAAAGGAAATCTACGAATTCTTACTATGTCTCAGCTACATGGAATTCTAACTGCTTATGAAATGAAGAAAGGGAGGTCCATCAGATAGAAGAGAAGTTGCTTTCAAGGCGTCAGCCAAAGGAGATTATTATGAAGCAAGTCACGTACCAGAAGAAGAAGAAGAAGAATCAAATTTTGTCAGAAATCTTCAAAGGGGTTCTGGAAGGTTCAGAGGTAAGTTACCTTTTAAATGCTTTGCTTGTGGAAGAGTAGGTCATTATGATGCAAAATTTCTTTATAAGGATAAAGGAAAGGAACCTTCTAGATGGAACAAGAAACAGGGTGCAAATAAGAAAAGCTACTACACTCATGAAGATAGTGATGGTCTATCAAATAGTAATGAAGATGAACGAGGTAATGAATATAAACTGTTAATGGCATTTGAAGATGATGATTATATGGATGCTATAGATGTGGATAACCTTTTTGAAGAAATCACTAGACTCAAGAGATGTATAGAAGAAAAGAATATGATCATTGATACTCTACAATTTCAAATTGATGAAAAGGAAAAACATTTTGAAAAGTTAGAAGGTGAAATTGTTGCTCTTAGAAAAGAGATTGAGAAAACAAAAGCTATTAATCTTAAGTTTGTCAAAGGATCTGAAACTTTGGATGAGATTATCAATGTACAACGTTCTCCTCTAAACAAAACAGGTCTGGGCTATAATGGAGAAACTTCTCAAGCATCCACTTCAAAAAGTTATCTTGATGCAGCAAAAAGGAGTGAGCAAAAGCACAATGGAGACTATTCGGTAAAGCAGGGACAAATTGCAAACAGGCTATCAGGGGCAATCTGTTTTAAGAGTGAACAAAAGCTACAACCAGCCACAGGTAAAGTCTTCTCAATTTGGTTCAAGAATGAATAACAATAGAGATTACAATCACTTGGCCGGTAGATTTGATAACCGCATAAGTTTCTTCAATGGACAATGTTTTTCTTGTCATAACTTTGGTCACAAAGCAGCTCAATGTGTTGCATATAAGACAATCATGACTAGAGAAGCTCAAAAACAAAGAAGTATGACCAGGATTACAAAAAGGACCTACAACAACTTTTCGGCTCTTGAAAATGAAGTTGAATGTTCTATTTGTAATAATTTTGGTCATGAAGATTTGCAGGAGTAGGTTTCAGCTGAGAAGGAACAAGCCTCAAGTGCCAAAACATGGAGAATAAAGGAATCGCAACCAGAAAGATGTGGGATAGCTTTTTATGCAGAGGGTCAGGAAAATCTATGGTACATTGACAGTGGATGTTCGAAGCATATGACAGGTGATAAGGAAAAACTTGAGTCATATTCTGCTCTAGAAAAGGGAAAGAAAGTCTCTTTTGGAAATGATACCCCTGCTACCATAAAAGGAAAAGGAATTGCTCAATTAAAAGAAAAGGTCAAGGCTGGAAATGTTTTATATGTTGATGGATTGAAGCATAATCTTCTAAGTGTCAGCCAGATGTGTGATCAAAGAACCGAGGTAATATTTAGGTCAAATGGATGTCTTGTTCGTGATCTTGATACAGGTAAAACAGTGATCAAAGGCAAAAAAACTCCAAATAATCTGTACATATTTGAAGAAGAACAACAACAATGCTATCTGAGCAAGGATGATGAGCACTGGTTATGGCATCGGAGGTTGGGCATCTAAGCTTTTCACAAATAAGGAAAGCATGCAAATATCAGGCAGTTCGCGATCTTCCAGATATCAAAAATTCCAGACAACACCATATGCAAATCATGTCAGTTTGGGAAGCAAGCCAGAACTAACTTCCCTGAGAAGGAAGGATCAGTCAGCAGGCCTCTTGAGCTAGTTCATACATATGTATGTGGTCCATTCAGGACAAGGTCACCTCGAGGAGAAGAATACCTTATACTATTCATTGACAATTTCTCCAGGATGGTTTGGTTAGGACTTATGAAGCACAAGGACGAAGCATTCGAAAAATTCAAATCCTTCAAGGCCTTGGTTGAGAATGAATCAGATTACAAAATCAAGTGCCTCAGGTTAGATAGAGGTGGGGAGTTTACCTCAAATGAATTTTTCGATTTCTGTGAAGAACATGGAATAAGAAGGGAATTCTCCACAGCTAGGACTCCTCAGCAAAATGGAGTAGTGGAAAGGATGAACAGAACAATCCAACAAATGGCTCGGGCTATGCTTGTTGAATCTGCAACTCCCGCAACATTCTGGGGTGAAGCTGCATATGCTGCGGTTGTTATTCTCAACAAAGGAAATTTCAGAGTGAACAACACTCAAACTTCGCATGAGCTCTGGTATGGTAAGACTCCTTCAGTAAAGCATTTCAAAATATTTGGGAGCAAATGCTATATTAAGAATAATGATGAACAGCTTGGCAAACTTGAACCTAGAGCAGATGAAGGCATTCTTCTTGGTTATTCTCCCTACAGCAAAGCATATAAGTGTTATAATAAAAGACTTGGAACAATTGTTGATAGCATTGATGTAGTGGTTGATGAAAAAGGATACATCCCTAGGCAAGTAAATCATGATGATATCGAAGAGGATGAAGACTATTCGCCAAATCAGACTGATGATGAAAAAGAGACCCATGAAGAAGAAACCCATGAGGAGCCAGAGGAACAGATAAGGATAGAAGAAAAGACTCCTTCTGGGTATGTTCAAAAGAATCATCCAGAATCACAAATTTTGGGGCAAAAGGAGGCTGGCATACAAACAAGAAGAACAATTGTAGAAGCTTCAAGCTATTTGGCATTAATCTCCTCCACTGAACCACAAAATGTAAGAGAAGCTTGCCAAGATGAATGTTGGGTCAAGGCAATGGATGAAGAACTTGAGCAGATTGAAAAAACAACACTTGGGAGTTGGTTCCTAGACCAAAAGATAAGAATGTCATAGGGACAAAATGGATCTTCAAGAACAAGTTGAATGAAAATGGTGATGCTATTAGAAACAAGGCCACACTTTTTTGTAAAGGGTATGCTCAACAAGAAGGAATAGACTTTGAAGAAACTTTTGCTCCTGTTGCTAGACTTGAGGCCATCCGAATGTTCCTTGCTCTCTCAAGTTTTCAAAAGTTCAAAGTTTTTCAAATGGACATGAAATCAGCCTTTCTGAATGGGGACTTAGAAGAAGAAGTTTACACTGAGCAACCAGATGGTTTCATCCTTGGGAATGATCCAAAACTTGTATGCAGACTAAAAAAGGCTCTCTATGGTCTTAAACAGGCTCCAATGGCTTGGTACTATCGGTTGGACAGATATCTTCATCAACAAGGTTTTTCAAATGGATAAGTAGATAGTAATCTTTATATAAAAATTGAAAATGACAAATTGCTAATACTTGTTGTGTATGTAGATGATATTATCTTTGGCAGCAATGAAGAAGCTATGAGTCAAAGCTTTGCCTTGGTGATGCAGAAAGAATTCGAAATGTCTGATTGGAGAACTCACTTACTTTCTTGGATTGCAAATCCAACAAAATGAAGGCGGGATCTTCTTGTCTTAAACCAAGTATCTCAAACAGATTTTGAAGAAATATGGCGTGGAAGATGCAAAACCAGTATGTACACACATGGTAACAGGATGTAACCTCAGTGCAAATGATGAATCAGCAGCAGTGCATCAACCAACCTAAAGATCTATGATTGGAAGTCTACTTTATTAGACAGGTACCCGACCAGACATCATGCATGTAGTGGGAATAGTTGGAAGATTTCAGGAAAATCCAAAGGAAACTCATCTTCGGGCAGTGAAGAGAATTTTCAAATATCTTCAAGGGACTCAAAATTATGGCTTATGGTATCCTAGAGATATAGATCTCACACTTCATGCTTATACAGATGCAAATTGGGCCGGAAGCGTGGATGACAGGAAGAGCACAGGTGGTGGTGCATTCTTTATGGGTTCCGGATTAGTATCTTGGTTCAGCAAGAAACAGAGTTCAATTGCCTTGCCTACAGCTGAAGCGAAATATGTTGCTGCTGCATCTTGCTATACTCAACTCCTTTGGATTATGTAGACCTTGCAGGATTTTCAAATCACTTGTACACCACCTATCTTAATCTTATGTGATAATACAAGTGTAATCATCATTTCAAAGAACCCAGTCATGCATTCAAAGACCAACCACATACCGATCAAGTATCATTTTCTCCAGGAACAAGTGCTTGAACAAAAGGTCAAGTTGGAGTATGTTCCTTCTAAGGAAAAGTTGTTGATATACTCACCAAACCACTTCCCAGGGAGACCTTTGAATACCTCAGGCAAAAGCTAGGGGTTGTTGATGCATCATCTTGTTGTTGAATCTTTTCTGAGTGTTGGTTGTACGCAAGGTTCATCTGGGTATATGTGTACATGTGCTGGTTTGCGGATTGATCGAAGATCAAATGGCACAGGTTCAGGGGGAGCATATAATGCATTGTTGGCATTATGGAGGAAGTACAGAAGGAGATCATGGATGCTAGTCTGCATATTGCTGCAATATGTCTCTTGGTCATTTATGGCCTTTGCATATCTGGTTTATATTCAGGGGGGGCATGTTCTTAGGGGGAGCATAACCCTTTGCCCTTGATGTCAAAGGGGGAGAATGACGTTGAGGATCTCGAGGTTGCCATCAAGTCCAAAGGGGGAGATTGTTGGCATTATGATTCTGGTATGGCTCTACAGATGTTGTACTTGATGGAAACTCACTCAAGTGGAAATGCTCTGTTTAGGCTCTCAAAATGATGGAAATTAAGAGGCTCGCAGGTGAATGGTTCAAAAGGTGCGGACCCGCAGGTTCGCCATCCAGGAGGTGCGGTCATACCCGCAGGTTACCAGTTCAGAAGGTGTGAAACCCCAATTCACTCTCTTCAAGGCAGAGAAGCGCGCTCACGTGGGGTTTCTTATGTTTGGCCCGTGGTATTTAGCCACCATTTCTGATGCTATGGTTTTGGCCCATGGTATAAGATCTATTTTAGCCCCAGTTTGGATCCCTTGTATTGGTTATTGATGGTTTTGTCCCATGGTGTGAATAAGGGCTTGACTATAGATAGGGAAGGAGATCACTTGGCTAAGGCATATTTTCAATTGAATATCTTAAGATCTGAAATATTGAGTTGTCAATGTAAAATGCTTGATCTAAATCAAAGTAAATTTGAAGGTGAATCTATGAAGTCGTGATCTCTCGGGCGCATGATCAGATCTGTGAATTTCACTGTCAGTGGTACATTGGAGGGCTATTAGTTCGGTTCAAATCAAATGTTCGCAGGTAATTCATAGTGTAGATGTGGAGGCTCGCAGTTAGGTGAAAGGTGCAATGCGGTGGTACGCGGTCTAAAGAAAGGAACGGTGTGGGGGCTCGCTGCACGATCGAAGGCGTAGTGCGGTGATACAGTAAAAGTATGTTGTGCAACAGAGGGTACACTGCAGAGGTACGCGACGAAGCAGAAGAAGCTTTGTGGAGAAAGGTCAGAGGTACGTGGCACGATACAAGGAGAAGCTGCGGAGATACATAGAAGTACGCGGCACGATAGAAGCAGAAGGTGCGTTGGCACAGTAGAAGTACGTAGTAAGATAGAAGGCGAAGTGTGGAGATACGTAGTATAGCAGAAGGCGCTTTGCGTGAATACGCAGGATAACATAAGGATGGGTGTGGAGTCACACAGTCCAGATAAGGAAAAACTGCAGATCTGTATTAAAATAGTTATTGATTATCTTTTATCTATTGCTGCAGAGTTATGGGTTTATATTTCTAGTACTATCTTTCTGTTTACAACATTCTGAGAAATTGGGTGACTCTTGGTTGATTGTATAAGGAGTTTGGGTGATTTGCATGTACTTGATGATTTGATCTTCTTGAATCCAGTTTGAAAATTTATGAAACGTGGTCCTAAGGAAGTAAAAGAGAAAAATGGGGTTGTAGCTCCCTTCCAGGAGAGACTAGAAAACGAGAGAGAGTTGTAGCTCTCTGTAGGTTGCAGCTTGTGTACTGGTAAAGGACTGCACCAGTACAAAATCATTGTAAAAGAAGTTTCTAATTGAAAGAAGATAGAGACATATTGCAGCAGGTGGTTTTCACCCACATTGGGTTTCCACCTTATATCTGGTGTTCTTTGGTGTGATTATTTGTTTTTCTTGTTTCATGCTCATTATTATATACAAGTTAATGATCAATAAATTAAGGAAGGCATATTGAAAAGAATTTGATAATACTGATTCACCCCCTCTCTCAGTATTATTTCTAACATAATGTCCTCAATAAAAGTTTTAATGTCATCTCCTTTAGACATATTCCTGAAAATTTCCCAAGCTATGGGGATGGTGTATGTGTGTAGGGCATCTTCCACCAATAATTTAATGAAGCCATGGTGGGCAGCTGGTCTGGAACCCCTGCAGTCAACTTGGTGCCACATTCTATCAAATACGAGAGGAGGAAATATGGGAGACTGAGTTTCCTAACTGCAGGTAGGTCCATCCCATATCTCAATTCATTCAATAACCTGAAGTGATAACCATAAAATATACTAAATCTTCCTTCACAAGTGATTTATTTCATAATCTAGTAACTGACTTCACTCCATGGAGAAGGTAAGCTTGTCCTTCTGACCCCATTCTTATCCTCTATAGGATGTTCATTAGGCTGAAAGAATGTCTTTTTAGTAACTTGTCCCAACAATTTTTCCTCTTTGCTCCAAGGGAACCCAAGTGGGAGACCTGTGATTCTACTAATAAAATCTGGGGTAACCTCTAGGGTCAAACCCCTGAAACTGACTGTAGCATGTGTTTTTGAGTGGGGTCTTAAGGACATAAAAAATTCTTCAATCACCTCCTCATCATGTCCATGAATTCTCTCAAAGAAAGACATCCATTTTTCCCTGGTGAAGACGGCCACCACCTCGGTGTGCTCATGCAATTTGTTGGAGTTCAAAGGATCCTTTCTCATAAAACCTCCTTGCATGGTGTTTATTGTTTTCTAAAAGTGCTTAGGTGAGGAAAAAACAATTTCCAAAACCAGAAACAGCGGGACAGTTGAGCTTTGTTTTTTCTGAAACTGTAGGAGGAATTTCCTGTGTGCTTCTTCTTTACAACCTCAATTTGCAATTCTTCCCTCTTCAAACTATTCTTAACTTGAATTTGCTTCTCGGTTTTTGAAAAAAATAATAAAGACTTTGACAGAACAGAGAATATATAGCGTAATGTTTTTTTCTTCAGAGAGTAGACAGACTTGTAAATTCGTTTTTTCACAGGCTTGGTTTCTATAGTTGCATCCCTTTTTTCAAAAAAATGTGAGGAAGGAAAAGACAGATTTTGAATGTAGAGAAGGAAACATAGAGACTGTGTAGAACTTAGAAAAATATAAGCAGAATTTTAAGCTCCACTTGCCTTTCTTTTTTTCAACCCAATACTGTATTTTTAATCCACCACCTTATATAAATATACCATATGCATAGTAGTTTCCTGAGCCTACCTCTTTTCAAGCTCGAATTTGACAAAGTTTATGACTTTTTCTACTGCAGAGATGCTCTTTCGCCTTCCCATAGAAAGCCTCCTACAGACGATGTTTCTGCTCTTGTAGAATGTAGTAGTGCTCTTGTAGAGCCTGATAGGTGGGAGGGTTTTGAAAAACTTGTAGAAATTGACTGGTTCACTATTTTGAAGGTGATAGGTGAGTACTACAGTCGAGAACTTCACGAATGAGAACGAAACAAAGGGTGCTGGAAGCTTAGATCACAGTATACTTAATTGATGGCATAATCCGCGGTGAGGACGTGAGGTGGCTGGATGGGTATATTAACCCCATCTGGACCATTGGTCCTACGCTAGTGTGATTATGGTTTTGTATGTCGCCTGACCAACATCACCTCCCTCATCCCATTATATGCTGCCACCACTACCGGTTGTGAGTTTTTTTCTTTCTGAATTGACGGGCCACATGTGCTGACTACATATTTGATCTGTGGTTTGAATTGGACGAGGCTCATTTGAACTCCACAAGGGTGCATGAACTAGACTAGGGTGGCTAGTTAGCTAGCCACCGATTCTATTGAATCATGACCATTCCCATAGTTCAGGTAGTTTGTAAATAATATTCATGCAATCGAGGAATAGGTTTAGCCACTTACCTACTAATCGCTATTGTGTTCTGCATGCTTCGGAACTTGGCACTTTATTTCCTCAGTGTTGTTGCTGCTAGTGCTCTGCATGCTCGACCTTTGGCTTATGCTAGTGATTTCTTGATCAAGCTCTGCTTCTTGCATGCTTCATACATCCTGCTACGCTGACCCTATCTCTGGAGTTTGTTTTTCAAAGGGATTAGCTGCTACAGGAATCCTGTAGGATTTCTTGTAGCTACTTCTCCTTCTGAAATTTAGGTTGATGCTTGAGTAGGGGCTGAAAAGACTGCTGAAAAAGGTCTAGAATGAAAAGAAATAGCAGTTGGTAGGTATTAGGTAGGAATAATCAAGGAACGCTACTACTTTATTTGTCATTATTTTTTTGTGTTTACAGAATGCAAGAACGAATTTTTGTATTTGTTTCTGCAAGGAAATAAAAACGAGTGGAAATGTGGGTGTGTAGGGATGGAATGGAGAGTTAGGCAGATGGATGATGGCAGGGAGGTTCACAGGCCTTCTAGACAAATTTCTAGCCCTCAGGTTCTTCTCTGAACTTGATTTCAGCCTCTCTATGATTTCCACAGGAGCCTCCTGTAGAATACATAGATTTTCCTGTAGGATGCGAAATTTTTAGCACAAATGAGACCAAGGCTTGGGAAAGGATAACAACAATGGAGGGATGGACTATGAAAGGTGTATCTAGCATGGCCATGTCTTTTCTTCTTGTTTGACCCTCCTGCAACCTCTAATTTATTCAAAAGAAGTTAGGTTTTTTTTTTCTTCATTTTTTGAGATAACTGGGGTGCCTCCAGGAGCTTTTCACCCTCACTGCCTGCCTTGGGCGCCTCCAAGAGGTTTTCACCTAGGGATCTTTTATTCCTTTTCTATTTTCTTCTCTTTTTTTTTTTTTTCTATTTTTTCCTTTTTTCTCTGTTTTTCTTTTTTGTTTGTTTGTTGTTTGCATAGGGTATGGGTGGAGTGGAGATAGGGACCTACTCCACTACCAACACTATTTTTCCTAGATTCTCAATGAACTCTGGCTTGGAAAGGGGCTTCCTATAGATCTTCAATCTATGCCCGTTGAAAAGCATGGGGATGGTTTTTTCATCTATGGTCTAGATAAGGATTGAACCATTGTCATTGCATTTTTCTACTGTATATGGTCCCAGCCATCTTGTCCTTAGTTTTCCCCTGAAATCTTTATATCTTGAATCATACAGCAGTGCCCAATCTCCTTGCTGGAATTGTTTTTCTTTGAGGTGTCTATCATGCCATATTTTTCTTTGAAATTGGACTACCTCTGAGTGGAGTAGGGCCTGCATTCTTTGTTCATCCAATCCATTTAGCTGAAGCAATTTTTCCTTTTGTGCATGACTGAGATCGAGGTCCAGCTGAGCTACCATCCTTAATGTGTTATATTCAAATTCTATTGACAGCAGAGCCTTCTTCCCATAGACAAGATCATAGGGTGTAAACCCTATGGTGGTTTTACAGGTGGTGTTATAGGCCTAGGTGGCCTCAACCAATCGATCTGCCCAATCTTTTCTGTTGCTTCTCACTACCTTAGTCAACCTCCCTTCCAAAGCTTTGTTAGTGACTTCCACCTACCTATTTTCTTGCGGATGATAGGTGGTGGAAGTTTTGTGCTTAATCATGTGGTGTGTGAGCAGGATTCAACCAAATTAGAGGTGAATTGACTCCCTTGATCGGTGACTAACTCTCTTGGATAGCCAAAATTGTAGAAGATATTTTCCCTCAAAAACTCAGCTACTTTTTCTTTTGTTGCTACCTTGAATGCCTTTGTTTCTTCCCATTTCGTCACGTAATCAGTACACACAATGATGTAAGATTTATGTTTTGAAGGAGGGTTGATAAGGCCCACAAAGTCCATGCCCCACTTCTCAAATGGCTCAAAAGTCGCTTGTGGTTGTAAGGAACGATCTACATCATCATTATTCTTTCCTCCTAGCCTCGATGAGATGCCTTCTTGTCTTGAAGCATTTGTTTCTCATTTTCCTACACCTCCACTTCAGACACCTATCTTGGTGCATGAAGTCTTGTTGGAGGGTAATATGGGGAACATCACTGCAACTCTACCCATTGCCATTCTAGTTCCCCTTGAAATGGTCAGAACCTTTCAACAGGGGGGCATCTTTTCCTCATCACGAGTTCAAGTTTTTCTTGCCTTGTTTCACAATATTTTTTCCCCGAGCCTCTACTATTTTCCCATTATCACAATGGGGTTTTCATCTTATGACTCGTAACCCTCACTCACCTAGGGGGCATGGGGGTAGAGCTTTTTATGGGTTTTACTCTATTGTTTGGCCGAGTTGATGCTTACACATCATGTCAATGATGAAACTCCAGTTTTATTCTCTGATGATTGATTACCCGAGTCCAAAAATGGACTCCATCTGAATTTTTATGCGACTCATCCATGTATAATTAGTGTGCGTTTTGATTTTTGGTGTGTTTGTTTGTTTTGCAGACATATGTTTTTCTCCTTACCTTGTGTTCCACTCGGTTTGTAGATGTCATTAGGTCATTACATTGGTTTTGCTGATGGTGCTTGTCGTAGCACATAAAACCTCTCTTCTGCATCATGGGTACTCTATGACCCTAACGACGAGTTGATTAACTTGCAAGGTAACTGTCTTGGTTGGACAACCAATAATATTGTTGAATATAGTGCAGTTATTGAACTCTTTTCAGAAGAAGTTGCTCTTGGGATTAAGGATTTAGTTGTCAAATTGGATTCACAGCTTGTTATGTTATAATTAAACAATCATTATTCAGTAAGAAATCCACAAATATTGTGTATTGTATCTACATGTTAGATTGCTGGAAAGAAATTTTGATTACATTACATATCAACATTTTGCAAGTAATTTAAATACATTAATTGATGCATTAGAAAATATTGTTTGTGATAGAAATTTGTGTCATTTATGAAATTGAATCATGTTATGAACACATAAGTAGAAATAAAACATGCATAGATATATATTTATATATAATATATATATATATATATATATTATTATATATATATATATATATATATATATATATATATATATAGATCGCGTCTGCCAGAGTGTTTACATTAAAATATCAAAAAATAGAGTGTTCTGAGGCACTTGGCTTTCAAAGCCTACAAAATGTGTAAAAGACTAGATGAACTATCAAAATGCACAGTGCTCATGATAGCACAGGACCGCCATGATCACTCGGCCTAACAACCAATGTAGTCTAGCAGAGACTCCCACAGTGTGTCTATGCAAATGCAGTGGAACATTGTTGATAGTAGCATAATCTAGAACCCCTCAAATGATTGTATTCAGCTTGCACTCCATCTCAGCTAAGGGGTCAGCCCCTTCCTCATAGTCTGCACCCACTATCATATGGGCCACTCGTCATGCTATTGGCAACATGCCTAGTGGTCTCTCTGGTCCCACATTTGCACATTTATCATAAGTTGAGTCTTAGTTCACACTTTTATAAAAGTCATAAAACTTGAAAAAATTCAAGAAACAAGTTTTTACCTACGTCAGTCCACTGTTCGCCTAGTGGCAGAGGTAGATCTGGATCCCCTATGAAATTTGTGTCAGCATAAGTGTAGTCATCTACCATAAGTAGTTGGTGTTCAATCCAAGCAAAGAACTATGGTGGATAATGCATATGTTGACTTGTGCCTCCTCGAGGCATGAGCTAGCTCCATCTCATGAGCCTTAGATCTTGGGGGGCGGGATGGTGTACTTCTGGCCACTGGATACCAGAAGAGGGGCACTCGCTCCAAGAAGAAGGTCACCATTATAGAGCTATACCCGAATTGCTTTAGGTGTCCGTGCTTACCCTTGGTCAGTTGGCACTTCATATTCGCCAAAAGGCCTCCGCAACAGTTGAAGATAGTGGCGGTCAAACATGTAATAGTGTACTAAAATTGAGACTTGGAAGCCTCATGCAAAGCTTGCGTGCCAAATACACATGCCATGGTGAAAAATATTGTTCTCATAACGAGGTTGTTGGTGATTGTTGCAACCTTCACCTTACCTTCATTGGTTATCTCAACACCAGGACACTATCTATGGACTAGACTCTTGGTACTCTCACCTCCATGGCGAGATCCAAAGAGTTGAACTGCTTCTCCTCGATGGGATAATCTTGTGATGAAATAGATGTCCATCTCCTCCTGTTCCAGTTCTTTCCCTTTGATGATGAATATCTCTTTATCTACATCCCAAAGGTTGATCAGATAGGGTAGGAACTCCATCTGAGCCCTCAACCCTGTGGTCCAGAAGAATTTCAGTAGGCCACAATCCCTGAGAGAATTTATGCATGTTAGATCCTGATATGCTTAGAAATCCTCAACCTCATGGCCTCTTTCTTTGCACTCCAACACCATATTCTCCTTAAAAACAAAATTTAAACACTTGTTAATGCTTTTTTACATGGTTAAAAATCAACATTTTTTGCTTTAAAGAGAGCTTTTAACTTCAAAAAATCGCTCTCGGTGCCATAACGTGAGCCTTTAGGCTCGAGGAAAACCATTGTGACTCCAATGAACATACCCACTAAGATTGTTGATGACCTAAAATTTTAAAATCCTCCTTTCAGGAATAAAATTCACCTTTTAAATTGCATAGAAAAGTAATGAAATGCAAGAGCAGGGATGAGGCTCTTACCTATTGCAGATGGATCATGAAATGGTACCTTGGATCATATCCAAATTTAAATAGGAATGCAACAAATTACAGATATAACCATAAATACAGAGATGCAGCAAAAATAACAATTCCTTTGATTAATATCAAATAATGAAATATGCTTACAAACAGTATGGAAATGAGACTAGCTTGATGGCGATAGCTTATCTCTGAGAAGAGATGTGGTGGCTACATGTCTCTAAACTACATTACAATGAGGCTCAAGGGCCTTTTTATTATTGAACAATAAGAGCAGACCCTAAACAACCGAAACCCTAACCCAAGGAGATGTAACACCAAGAGTTTATGGGCCCCGTTGGGGTTAGTTGGACAACCAACTTCCTCAGGTCATGACTTGGTCATATTATCTTCATTTGAAGCACATGATACCCCATTGGAAATATATATATGAGGACTACGGTGAGAAATATTATTTCATTAGATAATCGCTAGTGGTATATTGACAAAAAAAGGTCGTTTAGGGCCTCAAAATGGCTTTGGAAGTTTAGGACTCGAAAAAATGCTAAAAATAGTAAATCGTGCTACAATTAAGGAAACTAAAAGAGATAGCTATGGGTGTCTAAGTGGGATAGGCAAGTGGCCACCAACATCCACCTAGATCAGGATCTCCTACAAAAGCCACTGGAAAATCAAGAGAATTAGGGCACAATAGCACTTTTAGAGCTCAATTTGGTAAAATGGTAACAAATGAAATTACTTTTACCTATTTATAATTTTTGAAAATCATTTTGTCAAATATTTTCATAGTATTTTAATATTTTTCTCATGATATTGGTGATGGGTGTGTTTTTTATGCAGTTATAGGTACCTTCAATGTAAACAGTGACCATTATTGACCGATTATGGGAGTTTTATTTTATCTCTTTTTCGAACTCATTAAATAAACGAAAAAGGAACCCCCATGGAGTCATCTTTCAGCTCGTTTTTGACTCTCGAAAATTGAAAATAATGTCAATTACTTTTCATTTCGAACTTGTTAAATTAAATGAATAGACGTCACCTCAGTATACATTTACCCCTTTTTCAGGCTAAGCTTGACTATTTATGAAAAAGGTACACCTTGGTCGACATGGTCAAGAGGTTCCTTCGGATATTGTTTTCTAACTTTTCAGATTTGAGGGAAAAATTACGAAAAGGACATGATGGAGTTTTCTTTTTTATTTCTTTTTCAAACTCTCTAAACATGAAAAAGACACCGAGTTATTCTTACATCAGACTTGTTAAAACTTTGTGATGAAAGACTCGTCACCATGATGAGATCGAGCTTCTCCTTCCTAGGGCTCGTAAAACTTACTAGGATGGATTCATTCAAATAATGAACTTACATAACAAGAATATGCTATTCCCTTCAAGCTTGTGATTAAAAATAATTGGGGCACTCACTAGAAATAGTGGGGAAAAAATGAAGATGAGACATCCTTTATATAGGGAGCATGTCTCTCTTAAACATGACACTCTTCTTCTCTCATGTCAGGTTTGGGATATCCTCACTCCGTAATCCAAAATGGATTCAGTTTTGCCTCTGGATCAAAGTCTTCAAATGTAGATGAAAGTGGTATCAGAGTAACAAAGCACAATCATTGGATTAGTCAGATCAATGAACAAGAGTGAGGGAGATAGACGGCTAGGATTAAGTCGCACAAAATAAAGTTAAGAATTGAAGAGATGAAATTAAGCCACGTGTTAGTAGAACAAAGGAGTAGTATTTATAAGTGGTAATTAGTATCTCGTGTGCTTATAAAATGGTAAACTATATTCCTCAATTTCACATGATTAACCTTAGTGGGTAACACATAGCACAAGAAAACCAATTTTGTCATGCGCTCTCGATCTAATATCGGTCATGCAAGAATCTACACGAGAGTGCGTGATAGTCATTCCATTGGATGGGTCACATCGAAGGTGGAGATCGTGTGGGCTAGTTGGTGAGAGGACAACGTGATATACATTGGATCATGCGGGATTGATTGACGATGGAAATCGGCAAAGATAGTTGGCGAACCAGTTATGTGATGGCTGTTGGACCCGACGGTACTTGGTAATGGATATGATAAACTTGTATTTATTTTGGTGTTGGGATCTCTACTAGAAAAAGGCTGGATGATCAGGGTCAACCCCATGACTATCGGTCCTTTGATTTTATGTTATTACATTATCCCATATTCACTACAGATTGCAACTACGTATGGTATATCAATACCATAGCACCAAAACAAAACCAACATGCCAAAGGGTGGGACTTAGTTAACCAAGCCACCATTTTTTTTAATAAACCATTATAGGTTACCACCAGTGTGCATTCTGAGGTGGTTTTATGCAGGTTGAGGAGGATTTTGCCAAATAAAGGGTGGTTTTGCAGGGACAAAGGCAGTTTTGGAGCATTCCAAGGGGTCTGGAGGTCACAGTGGCCAAATATGGTTGGGTTTATACTCGTTTGACTCAAAATTTTGAAATAAATGTAGTGGCGATATCCATTTTCTTATTTGCGACTATATTTTTGAGCTCATACCTATAACAACAATTTGAAGACAAAATAAAGAGGTCAACAATGGAAGCAAAAGGACCAAGAGAGGTAGCCACAAAGTCTGGTGGACTCCTTTTTTAAATTTGGTTGTTTTGATTTGTTTGAATTTGTTTTCAAGTTGTTTATGTGTTTATGTTATTCACAATATTTTCGATCCATTGCAATATGTAACATAAGCGAATTCACACATAGTCTATAATACCTTTTTCATTAACGGATCAAGTGGTATCAGAGAAGCAAGGTTTTTAAGGTTTGACAAGTTTGTGTGGTACTAGGTGAGGCTTGGGTGAGGTGAAGTTGAACTTGTTGAGGTAAATCCATAGATTGGAAGGGTCTTTTCACAAAGAAGGATGGCAAACGAAACTCCACTTGGGTCGAAATGTCAATTCTTGGATAGTTTCATGACAATACATGCAATGGTGGAAGAAATGTATTGCCAGTCTAAGAAGAACAATGATGAAGGCTCTTCATCAGCTAAAGATCAAGAAGATAAGGGAAAGAGAGGAGTGCTTCCTCCACCATCTCCTCCATCATCACCATAATTGTCATCATCATCCTCTTCTTCTCATAAATTTAGTCCTTCTAAGAAGAAGAAGAAGAAATCCTCTTTGATCAAATTAGATGTAAAATTTGATTTGTCAATTTATGGAGAACTTAATGCTGAAAAGCTTGATAATTGGATAAGACAAATTGCAGTATATTGCAAGGTGCGAAAAGTTGTTTCAGAAAGGAAGAAGATCCATCTTGCTAGCCTTCGACTTGGAGGAACCGCACTTGTATGGTGGGAAGGCAAGACACAAGCAGATCTCCAAAAGCATGGTAAAATCATTTCAACTTGGAATGAATTTGTTTCTGCTATTAAAAAACAACTTTATCCCTTGGCATATATGCAACGAGCAATGATGAGTTAGCAAACACTATGTCAATTAAAAGGCCAAAGTGTTCAAAGTTATACTCAGGAATTTCGTAAGAGAGCTTTAACATTAGACATATCATTGGACTCACCATAGACATTGTTGAAATGCATAGGTGGTCTTCATAGTTATTTGATGCATACCATACTTATGTTTAATCCAACTAGCTTAGATGATGTATCAGTTCAAGCAACTCAGCTAGAAGCTAGAGGAAAAAATGTAACCCAAGATGTTAGGAAAGCATCCAAACCTATTGAAAGCAAGAATAAAGGAAAAAAGAAACTTAAACGGAAGGAGAAGAAAACACACACTGTGAAGAAGGAAAAACCTTCATGCACTCATTGTAAGAAGGAAGGACACGATGAGGCACATTGTTGGTCATTGCATCTGGAATTGAAGCCTATGAAGTTTGGGAGTAAAGAGCGAAAGAATGCTGCTGCTATTCAAACGAACTTGGGATCAGATTCAAGTGATGAGATAATGGTTACAGCTACAGATATAAAAGATAAAGATTCTAAAGAATCTACAAGTACTTCTTTGCATTCTGTTGATAATGATAATGATGAGATGAAAAGAAATGAGCTATTTCATATTAGAGTCATTTCCAACCATACTAAAATTGATACATTATTTGATAGTGGGTCACAAGTTAATTATATTTTTGAAGCAATTATAAAGAAGTTGGGTCTAGAAATAAAAACTCATAAAGTCCATATCCATTAGGTTGGGTGTGTGATAAAACTAAGCTACAAGTTACAAAACAATGTAAACTTCATTTTGTTATTGGGTCAAAGTTTGTATATGGTTGAGTTAGACATAGTCCCATTGGACATTTCTGGAATTGTATTAGAAAGTCCATACTTGTACGATAGCAATGAAATCTTCTATTGAACTGAAAATAGGTATCAAATCACTAAGGATGGAACTAAATATATTGTAAGGGCCCATAAACTCAAAGATAATTTCTCGCTCATAAATTCAGGATAGATGACAAGAATTGCAAATTCAAGTAAACAATTTTTACTTATGATTGTAAAAGAAAAGGATATTGATAAATTTGATGCATTCCAAGGTTGTAATCCTAAATAAAAAGTAGATCTAGTTAAAGTTGTTTCTGATTATGATATTTTGTTTCAAGAGCTTAAAGGGCTTCCTCCCAAGCAAGAGATAGAACATGAGATTTATTCGCAGCAAGATGCTCCACTACCTAACATTGGAATGTATAGGTTATCATCTCTAGAAAATGCAGAGATAAAGAAGCAGGTATAGGAGTTGCTTGATCAAGGTTTTATTCAACCAAGCACATAACATGTGGATCACCTATTATGTTAGTGCAAAAGAAAGATGGTTTGTGGAGAATGCGCATTTCTTTTATAACATTAAATAAAATCGCAATAAAGAAATCTTATCCTATTCCTCATATTGATGATTTGTTAGATCATTTAAAAGATGTGATTTAATTCTCTAAATTAGACTTTCGAAGTGGCTACCATCAGATCAGAGTTGCAAAACATGATGTATCGAAGATTGCTTTCAAAACGAAGCAAGGACTCTATGAATTGATGGTTATTCCTTTTGGCTTAATTAATTCTCCAGCTACATTCATGCAAGCCATTAATGATGTATTTAGACCATTCATTGATGATTTTGTAATAGTCTATTTAGATGATATTCTTGTTTTGAGTAGAACATGGGATGAACATGTAAAGCATGTAAAACAAATTTTAGATGTTTTGAAAAGAGAAAATCTCTATGTAAAACTGTCAAATTGTGATTTTGGCAGAACATCTTTGAATTATTTGGGTTATATCATGGGGGTGGTGAATTGAAGATAGATCCATCTAAGGTCGAAGTCATTGTAAATTGGCCTAAGTCCAATACTGCTATAGAAGTTAATATTGGAGAAAGTTTATTGCTAATTTTTCTTTGATTGCAGCTCCTTTACATGCTTTGACAAGTGTGAAACATGTGTTTTAGTGGGGAGGCAAACAACAAAAATCCTTCAACACATTGAAAGAAAGGATTAGTACAACACCAACACTAGCACTACCAGATCTTCAACATCCATGCGAGATCAAGACAAACGCAAGTGAATATGTCATGGGGGCAGTGTTGATGCAGCACAGAAAGCCTATAAGCTTTCATTATGAGACATTCACATCAATAGTAGTTAACTATCCTATATATGATAAGGAATTATATGCATTAGTTCAAAGTGTTAAAAAGTGGAAACATTACATTATTAATGGGTAAAGGAACAATCATACACATAGATCATCAACCACTACAATACTTACTCTCACAAGCTAAATTACAACAATCAAGACATTATTGGTGGATGGGTTTTCTACAACAGTTTCAACTTGTTATCAGATATAAGAAGGGAATACATAATAAGGTTGTATATATGCTACCAAGACCAATTATAAACGCATCCACAATACTTAAGCATAATTTAGTAATTCATGAACGTTACATTGAACAATATGCTCAAGACATAGATTTTAAGGATGTATATGCAACATTAAGTCATGGCAAGCAAGTAGAAGCATTGGATTATTTCATAAAGAACAAACTCTTATATCATTTGGGAAAGTTATGCATTCCACAAACTGAAAGAGTTAATATAATTTGAGAAGCACATACTTCTCTCATATCAAGTCATTTTGGTGTAAGTAAAATAGTTGCATAATTACAAAGATTCTGCAATTGGCCATGAATGAATGAGACAGTTTCTAGATATATTAAAGGATGTACTGTGTGTGCTACAAACAAGCCAAGTAATAGAAAATTATGCTTGTATACTCCACTTCCAATTCCTTCTCGTCCTTGGGAAAGTGTTTCCATGGATTTTGTTGGAGGATTGCCAAAGTCTAGAGAGAGTCATGATTATTTGTATGTAGTTATGGATAGGTTTAGTAAAATGTGTATTTTGACACCATGTAATAAACAGGTCACAGCTGAACAAACTACAAAGTTGTTCTTTCAAAATGTATGGGTTCATTTTGGGTTACCCACTTCTATTGTATCCGATGGAGATTCTCGATTTGTCAGGAAATTTTAGTCAAGTCTATGGGAGTTAATGAACACAAAGTTAAAGAAGAGAATGAAATTTCATTCACAAACAGATGGTCAGATAGAAGTGGTCAATAGAACAATGATACAATTTCTTCAAGGATATTGCAACAAGCATCCCAAACTTTGGGATGAGCATTTGTGTTATGTGCAACATACTTACAACCATGCAAAACATTCTTCTACTCAAAGATCTCCTTTTGAGACTTGTTTTGGTTTTATACCAAAGTCTCCCTTGGATTTTGTCTTTGGTAAAGACATAGAAGTTGATGGACAGAAGGATGTGGACAAAGCAACCAAGTTAATTGAAAAAATCTAGGAAATTCACCAGGAAGTACAGGAATAGCTAGAAGGAAGACAAGCAAAGTATAAGGCATGACATGACAAGCATCGAGTTGAGCATAGTTTTCAAGTTGGTGATCAAATTTGGTTGTACATCAACAAAGAAAGATTGCAAGGGGAAGGTAAAAATTTGAAACCAATTAGATATGGTCCTTTCAAAATACTTGAAAAAATTAGTGAAAATGCTTTCTGCCTAGATCTACCAGCTTATATGAAAATCTGTTTTGTCGTAAATGTTGAAAACTTACAATTGTATGAGCCTTCATTGATTGAAGATACCAAAGAGCAAGGTCAGCTACCTTCCATTGAAGATATTTTGCTCGAGTATCTCAATGAACTGTAGGAGCACACAATTCTTGACAGGCGGATAAGGACTTAGTGATGGGGAAATGTTTGAGTATTTTCAAGTTGGACTCGAAGGTACAAATCTGAGTAAAGCACGATGGATAGAGATTGGAAAAGTGAGAGAACATTATCCTCACTTACTCGACAGCTAAAACCAACTTTTGGTGGACCAAAAGCTTCTAGTGGGGAGGAGTGACCCAAAATGGATTCAGTGTTGCCTCCAGATCAAAGTCTTCAAATGCAGATGGAAGTGGTATCAGAGCAACGAAGCATAGTCATTAGATCAATCAGATCAACGAACGAGAGAGGGAGATAGCTTACTAGATTAAGTCGTGCAAAATAAAGTTAAGAAATGAAGAGATCAGATTAAGCCATGTGTTAGCAGAACAAAGGAGTAGTCTTCATAAGTGGTAAGCAGTATCTCATGTGCTTATAGAATGGTAAATGGTATTCCTCAATTTCATGCAATTACTCTTAGAGGGTGACATGTAGCATGAGAAAACCACTTACCTTGTGCGCTCTCAATCTGATATCGGTCATGCCAGAATCTACATGAGATTGCATGATAGTCGTTCAATTAGATGAGTCACATCGACGGTGGAGATTGTCCAGGTTGGTTGGCTAGTAGACAACGTGATAGCGATTGGATCACGCGAGGTTTATTGATGGTGGAAAGTGGCCAAGATATTTCGCGAACGGGTGACGCGATAGCCGTTGGATCGGAAGGGACTTGGTAATGGATATGATAAACTTGTATTTATTTTGGTGTCGGGATCTCTACTGGAAAAAGGCCAGACAATCGGCGTCAACCCCATAACTACCAGTCCTTTGATTTTATGTTATCACATCATCCCACATCCACCGCAGATTGCAACTACGTATGGTAGATCAATAACATATCACCAAAATAGAACCAACATGCCAAAGGGTGGGACTTGGTTAACCAAGCCACCAAATTTTTTAATAAACCATTGCAGGAGTTGAACCCGCCCTACCACCAGTGCATAGTCCAAGGTGGTTTTATGTAGGCCGAGGCAGTTTTTGCCAAACAGAGGGTGGTTTTACAAGGACAGAGGTGGTTTTGGACCATTCCAGGGGGTTTGGAGGTCATAGTGGCCAAATATGGTCGAGTTTATGCTCATTTGACTTGAAATTTCGAGCTAAACACAGTGGTGATGTCCATTTTCTTATTTGAGACTCTGTTTTCGAGCTCATAACTGTAACGACAATTTGAAGACAAAATAAATAGGTCAGCACTGGAAGCGAAAGGACTAGGAGATGTAGCTAGAAATTCTAGTGAGCTCCTTTATTAAATTTAGATGTGTTGATGTGTTTGAATGTATTTTCAAGTTGTTTATGTGTTTATTTTATTCGCAATATTTTCGATATGTTGCACTAAGTAACATAAGTGAATTCACACATAGTCTATAATACCTATTTCATTAATGGATCACTCCATCACTCGTCCTCCCAGGTTTGGGTAGTCCATTTTTCTTCTCATTTGACTATTCCACTCTATCATCATGAACTTTAGTCCCATATTGAGTCAGATGATGTCATACTCTGGAGTTGTGTCACCAATATGTTCAAGCGAAGTCCAATATGAAATTATTTACCTATATATTGTTTGAGTCATTACTATAGTCCTAAATATCATACCACTTTATTCTTTGTTTTGTGTCGATGATGGGGGATTCATCATTGCCTTCCTTTGATGGGTCACTTCTTGTCGACTTCCTCTCACTATCTAGGAAGATGAATTAGGAACTCCCTTTTAGTACCTTAGAGCTGGCATGCCCTAATGCCCAGTTCTTCGTATTCGAAAATAGGTCTTCATTATTGGCTTTCGACTGAGTGATGTACGAGTGTTCGACCTCATATTCATTATCAAATTCATAGATTGTATAGTCCACATCATTGCCCGTTAATCAAGTGGTTTTCTAGCATGCTCAACTTCAACACATTTATTCGCATGTTAGGATTCGAACATTGATTGGGTTGGGATGGAGCGCAAGAACCTGAGTCTTATCCATTATGACTCAGGCTACATGGAGTTATATGTCATTCATGATTGTACACATGTTTCTATTATAAGAGTGGTTGTGACCATACCATGAGACTCTATATTTATGATGATCCTTGTTATCTAGATGGCTATGCCCATACCATGGATCTTTTATCTAGTCTTCATCATTTGGATCGCTATGTCCATGCCGTGGATTCATGTCTTGATCTTAGATATGTATATGCATATGCATTCTTGATTTGCAGGCCTCCTGATAGTGCGCATCCTCATCCTTACCAAAAAGATCGTAAAGCATCTCAACCATCACTCCTTGTTATTCCTTCATGCTTTAGTGGGTATTTGTTACACAATATTTTTCCATGTCTCTTTCACTTCCCTATGACTTACTCTAAAGTTCCTAAAACATGATTATTATAGAGTATACTCTTCCATGTATATAGTTTAGATCCCTCCTTTAACTTTGCATGGAAAATATCTGGAGCTTTCCATGAATAAATGGCTCTTGAAACCCTAAAATGAGAGTCATTGCCCTTATGAAGCTCAAAACCATGATGATCATCTATTGTGCCTTGTTAAGTTGAGCTCTCATACTAGTGATGGTCTTAAAAAGGAATTTTTCCCAAAGAGGATGAGAAGATTCATGATCTAGAAGCTTCCAAAGCAGCGAGCTAGAGGCGATTTCCCATAGCTGAGGTCAAATCCTCCTAATTTGACCTCTTGGTCTCATCCCTATGAGATACCTCCTTAAGGCACAGGCCTAATCCTATCTTTGGAAGAAGCCTAACTCCCTCTCCTAGCCTATAAATTCCCCCTCTACCATTCCCAAATGGTTGATCTATGTCCATTTCCACCCCTATGCTAAGCTTGTGCTTAGAGTTTATTCATTAGACTTGGAGAAGGAGTGTTGGAGAGTTTCTTGGCTTGGACTTGGATTACCACTCAAGGAGAGCCTTTCAACATCAAGGCTATCATTGTAATCTTCCCTCTATTCTTTAAATAATAATACAACTACTGGTTCATCTTACCAAAATATATATGTTCATGTATGTATTGGTTTGGCATTCCTTGATCAACTAAATAGGTTATTATTGTATTTTCTATTGGTTTTGGAATGCTTTTTGTCTCTTTATCACTTGTGCAAGTACATAAGCACTAAAAGAAGTAGGAACAAGTCTGTGACACAAGCAATTCGAGGACCTCAACAAAGGAAATCGGATTAGCATCAGAGAAAGGTAGGCTACCTCTTTTGTTCTACTTTTCAATTATAATATAGGAATATGTCTAGTTGATTGTCCCTTTAGTTGCTAGACCCACTCATTGGGCTAGAGGGATCATCTATGTCTACCGAGAGGATCAACCTTTTCAACACTATGGACAAATGAAAAACAAATAAGTTTCTCAAGATAGTCCTCAACGTACATGAATGATACATAACTCCAACGTATCCTAGGAATGATTCTATATAAGACTGAGATGTCCCTAACCCAAGGTATTTGACATAAAACCGATAGTACGAGTCTACATCATGAGAATAGATTTGTTAAGTTCGAACATGGTATAAACTTTCCTATTATTGTCCAATGAGGAAAACCGGTAATAGATGTGAGGGGATCCACCAATGAGGAAAACAGACCCCAATGTACTTAGTACAGTCCACAAAGTGTGAATAAATGAGCTGGCATTGAAGACTAGTGAACTCAACCAATCATTATCTAGTGATGTAAACCCACTGTCGATCACAAGGAAGCCTACCACTAAGGTCTACAAGCTCTAAGGTATTCCTAGTTCCTAGATCAAGCTCCTAGATAATGAGTTGGAGTCCACAGGTAAAGATTCACCGAAGGAGGGTGTTGATGTATCCCCCATCAATGGACATAAAATATACCTGTATGATGTGATCTATGGATGAAATCATGAAGCAATGAAGTAGAACTAACACAGGGATGTTTGATTCTAAAAGGTTAACAAGCTATTGTATATGGTAGAAATAGGCTAACACTTCCCTTACACACATAGTGGCATGACACAAGAGTGATTTGGAAGCATTAATAATGAGCACCATATGATATCATGCAACGACACAGGCATTGAGGCATGCTCCATATGGCTGGAAGAGTAAGCAGCCAGAGGAGTAGACAGAATCATATGTATGGTATGGCTCCTAGTTAAGCTAAATCCCAAATGTGAGACAACGAAACTAACAAGTGTTGTGTTTGAGGGTAACAAAAACGATGTTTTCATTTGATGACTAATGGAAATAAATGTTCCATCCCTTCTCTTTTTATAAGTTCCTTTTTTGTAAAGTTGTCCACCAGGGCTGAAAAAGAGATAAAAGTATACAATGGAGAACCTCCTAGCCATAGAGAACTAGGGTATGCCTTTTTCATAAATAGTTTATACCAACCCAGAAAAGGGTTAAACTTATACTTGGTAGATGACCCTTCAAGTAATTTTATCAACAGAAAGGACACAAGTTCACTCAAAAATATTTTTTGGATTAAGGAGTCTAAAAAGAGCTTAAATAAAACTCCTCTTAGAGGAGCGGGTGGTACAGAGGATAGAAACTAGTTTCGATAATGTTGCAACTTCTCATGACATAATGAGAACAAGAGGTGGGTGAATAATACCACACATTGCAACATTTCTACCAAGAAAGGGTAGAACACCAAGTGAAACTAGATGATAGGCCAAGCAGATGATGATGATGGAAGAGAGAAACCAAAGTGGAAACTACAAAAAATAGGCTGATAAAAAGTGTTAATCACAAAAAATAAAGTGTGGAATCCTCCTAGGGTATGGCCAAAAATATGATGAATAAGAGGACATGAGGCTCAAGTTCTAGTTCATGATGGGTCAGAAGGAAGGATTCTGAAAAGGAGTAAAAATGAAGGCATGGACACCAATATGGCAACAAGGTGATAAACTAGGGCATCCATGTATAGGTAAGCTTTATTGCCAACCTAAGACATGCATAGAAAAGAGTGGAAAATTCCATCACTTGATAGGGTCAGACCTAAGGCACAGTGATGCACTAATGTTCAAGAATGCATCAATGGCGGTGATATATGACCTACCCCTATACACCAATAAGAGGAAACATACTTTAGGCCTAATGGATGTTACAATAAAAATTCCACCTTGTCTTACAAAAACCATCCATAAATACTAAATCCAAGGTTAAATCACATAATGAAAGAAATAAACATGGATGAGGTAAAACATGACCATATGTTTTGATTTTGTGAATTTTATAAAAACAAAAATGGATTTTTGGCATAAACAAGGCATGACAAATACTCACATCACACACCAAAGAAAAAAAGTAGATAAAGCATCACACTCCTATATATAATATGTAGAAGAACAACAGAATCCAATAGGTCATGCTAAAGTGTGCCTACGTTTGGGCACAAGACAAGGGTTTTTGTATGTGAACTCATGGAGGGTAAGGGAAACATATGGCTCACTAATGTTTTTCCATGCCGAAGGAAATCAAACTATCCAATCCAGAAAGTTTGACCATGTCAGGGACATTCTAACATATTTACACTCTCAAAATTAACTTGAGCACATAAGGGAGGGTCAAGACATAAAGGAATTATTAGACGCTTGTAAACGGGTGGTAATGAGGTGGGAAATTCATTAGAAACTTTAGTAGTAGAAGCCCAAGAATTGACTCGGTCCATGGGTGTCATTTCCAAGGAAGGCCAAGGAGGTTCCTCTTAGGTTGATTGAAGATTTAATTTGCCAAGTGCTACTTGTTCTGAATCTTGGAGACTAGAGGCATAAAAAATCATAATCTCCCTAAGTTTATCATTGGGAAGATCCATGACCTTAAAATTTATGGGTTGAGGAGGTTTGTCATTGAGGGAGTCATGGGGAATAGGCATAGTGTGGGCCTATGTGGGCAAAGGATCCTAGTCATATTCCATATCAAGGTGGAGTTTCTCACCAGCATAATGAGGTACTGATGGGACTTCCAGAGAGGAAATATATTCCATAACAGGTGTCGAAGGGTTCTTGCTAGCTTGATCAACTTCCATAGGATCAGGCGACACCACCCAAGGGTCAAGAGGTATATGGGGTTCATAAGAGTTGGAAGATATCATATGCATAGGAGATTTAGAAGAGGGTGAATGAATTTTGGGTAGTAGTAATTGACGGAATACCTCGATAAGAGATGAACTTTTAAACAAGCCCACACCAACACTCTCATACTGACCAAGGTTATCTCCCACAAGTGGGACTGAATTCCCCACATTGTAAATTTTTGTCAATGGCAGAAAATAGTCAAGTTCGTTGATAGTAACAATATTTTCTTCATGAGGAAAGAAAAGGACACAAAATATGGACGAGACAATTTTGGTCATGGCATCAAACCAATTACAGCCAAGGAGTAGGTTATAGTCAAAAGGAGCATTGATGATTTCAACATCGACATAAATGGTTTTACCACCTAGATTTATGGAAAACTTTAGAATAACTCCCTTGGTTACAAAATTATGTCCATAAAAGGATTGAATAGTAGTACTAGACTTGGAAATCACTTGAGAGCCAAGAGCCTTCCAACATGATGATGACAGGGCACAAGTGGAAGAGCCTTAATCCACCAATATGTGATGAATATTCTTATGGAAAATACACATGGTAATATGAAAGGATAGATGGTGGGAAATTCATAAGGAAACCTTCTCCACATTCAATGTAATCATGGTCGAGTTAGAAGGATCTACTCAACCAATTTTAGACTCTTATGCAACCAGTTCACAAAATAGAAGAAGAAATAGATCATTGACTTCAAAATTAGCGTCTTCGAGCGGGAAACCTCCTTTACATTACACAAATGAAAATTATTGGATGATGAAAATGAAAATACCTCCTTTATATATATAGGAGTCTAAGGGGTCACAATATAATCAGAGCCTACATAACAATAATATTGGAAGGGCACAATAATAACAATAATGGGCTTCTATGGAGCACAATAATAACAATTTTGAGACTACATGGGCACAACAATACAATAAGGGGGTTGCATTAATAGCAATAAGGGGCTACTCCAGTACTACAAGGACTGACATGCCCCTCTCCTCCAAAAAATTGTTTTCCTTTCAGTAGTTTTGTGTTCTTCTATATAAAATTTTCATCCTCCCATGTGGAATCTTCAACGGGTAAGTTCTTCCACTTGATGAGATACTTTGAAATTGATCGATTTCATAGTTGTTGGGTTCTTGATTCAGCGACTGCTTCATGTTCCAATATGACTTTTTCTTCCTTGTCAAGTTCCAGCAATATTGTTTGAACTGGGAGTTTGTCATCTATAACCTTGTTTAAGCATGAAACATGGAAAATTGGGTGCACTCGAGAAGATGCAGGAAGCTCCAATTTGTATGCCATAGTACCAATATTTCGCAACTCCTTGTAAGAACCATAATAATTTGGTGATTTATTATCCTTCTTATCTTTCTTGAGGGAAAGTTGTTTTTATGGTTGTACGCGTAAAAATACCTAGTCACCTACATCAAAATTCTTTCGTTGAAACGTTGATTTTCATGTTATTTCATTTGATTCTGCCCAAAAGTGATTTTATCCTTTAAGAGTTGGAGAAATTGTTGTTGATGTTCAATGTGATCTTCCACTTCTTGAACCTTATAATTTTATGTTAAAGATGATGTGATTGATGATGGATGATATTGATAAAGTGCCAATGCATTACAAGATATGGATAGATTCAATTCTTCTTTCTCTAGGGTTGGCTCCTAGTGTATATCATCTTCTTTTGATTTTTCTTGATCATTTTCTTCCTCCTCTTCACAATATATGTAAAATAATTTTTTTTCAACACACTTATGACCTTTAGCGTATTTTCTATCACAACTATAACAAAACCCTTCTTCTCTTTTTTCCTCCTATTGTTGTGGTGTCAACATTGTAGGTTGTGGTAGGCTAGGAGTAGCAACACTTCCATCTTTATAGTTGTGAGTGGTAAACTTCCTTCTTGCCATAATTTTTCTTTCCATTTATCTAGCCAACCTGGATGCCTTTTCCAATGAATCATGTTCCTAAAGATGGACCTCATGTTGGATGTTATCATTTAAATTCCCTATGAAGACATCAATCCTATGTTCTTATGGAATATCATTTACCCTTATATTCAATTTTTTCAAGTCCTCATTGTTCTCTGCCAATGAACGCTTTTGTTTGAGATTTATCAATTGTCTAACGAAGGTGTTTCTCTTTGTATCATCATAATGTGCTACCGTTTCCTCCATAAAAATGGACCAACTGACAATTTTTTTATGAGAGCAAAGCCATTAATATCATACAAATTCATTGGGTTCTAAATATAAAGTTATAATACGTACCTTTTGTGTGTTTTGGACATTATGGAGATCAAAATATTGCTCCACTGGTAGTATCCATGTTACAAGATCCTCGCCATTAAACTTCATCATATCAATCTTTGGAATATTGTGGGTCTTCAATCCAACATTATATTATATGAAATCATGATTAACATTTTTTTTGTTCTAATCATGATTTTCTTCTACTACCTTTTCATCATTAGGAAGCCTTTCTTGTAGCAACTTTATCCAACCTTCCTTCAAAGCTTCCCTATATTTCTTCAAATATTCCATATTTCCTTTCAATTTTGCTTGTATACCATCATTACTAGCTTCCATGCCATATATATAAAACCATTTATCTTAGCATCGATCGCATTCTTCAAATCATCCATCCAACTTTTCTTACTAGGTGTTTCTATTTTCTTCATTCCAGTGATTCTTTTTATTCCTTTTAGGAGCTCTATCTTGAAACAATTGTAACTCTATAATCTCATATCATCAAGTTCTAAAATTTCATCCTGTGGTAGCCCTATGAGTCCTCTATCCAACTGAATAGGTTTTATCAAGATTTGTTCCTTGAAGAAAGAGTCATTCCCAATCTCTGACAATGACCTGATTATAGACCTATTAAAAAGAGTGAAATTGTATAGAGTGCCACGTGTCATTGTTTTGATTCTCGACCTTGAAAATTATACCCAATAAACTATAATCTATCCTCTTTCTTTAAATTTTTCATAAATTTAAATCTGATGCTCAAAGAGAAAGTTATGATGATTTTTCCAAGGTCTGTTGTTTGTGATTGAATTCTGGAGCCTAAGAAAACCCTAACTTCCTCAGATGATATCGCTATAAATATAGTGGGACAACATCTAAAATTTGTACATGAGTTTCGACACAATTTCTTATCCGATGGGTTTTAATTTTAGCTTCTGAAGTTTCATAGCATACCACGTTATGGTGAAAATTCCACGATGGCCTGTTTGAAGAAGTGAAACCCTAGTTTCCAAAGCTTTCATACCAAATTTTATGCAACCAAATCACAAAATAGAAAAAGAAATAGATCAATGACTTCAGAATTACCCTCTTAGAGGGAGAAACCTCCTTTACATTACACAAATTAACAATTCTTGGATGATATAAATGATAAGATCTCCTTTCTATATATAGGAGTCTAAGGGGTCACAATATAATCAAAGCCCACATAAAAATAATATTGTAAGGGCACAAAAATATGAATAGTGGGTTTATTTGGGGCACGATAATAATAATATGGGCACTACATGGGCACAAAAATAAAATAAGGGGGTTTCACTAATAGAAATAAGGGGCTAAAATAGTAGTATAGGGACCTAACATGGGTCCTAAGTTTTAGTAGAGCCAAATGCACTTGCTGGGGCTTGCAATTTAATAATCAATTGCCTAAGTTTAGTAGCAAGTTGGCTCATAGAATCAGAAACATACCCAATACAAATGGTAATAGAAAAGGCTATCTGGTGGGAAATTCATAAGGAAATCTTGTCAACATTGAATGTAATCAGGTTCAAGTCAGAAGGATCTACTGAACCAATTGTAGAAAGTAAGGCCTTGCGCTATTGGGGACAACTTTGTAAAACATCTAAGGCAGACATGGTACAAGGAGCCTAGGCAAGATATTCAAGCAATAATATAATATTGAGTGGTGCGGGTAGAGGTATTGTGTGTTGTCTTACAAATGACACCCTTATGGAGGTAATTACAAGTTCCACAGGATTACCTAATGTGAGAGTTCCATTGGAATTAGGTGGAGTGGGTGAGTCCTTAGGAGAAGAACTCGACTCAGGAACATCATATGATTTTCATCACGTGGTCACATTTATGTCTTATTTCACATAATAATGGAGGAACTATTGGTGGGGTTGAAAAATGACCCCTCATTTCCCTCTCATGGAGGTTGAGGAGGTTGTGCAATCGTTTGTTGATGAGGTTGTGCAAGGAATGGATGAGTTAAGATAATACGATGTTGGGTAGACTATGGTGGTGCAACGAGCCTATGAACTTCATCCATCTGAGGGAATTCGTGAGTAAGATGTTCACCTTGACAAATCTTATAAGGGAACTTCATCTTTCGATGTCACTCATTGGTGCCCCCCTTTGATTATGGGGATTTATTTGCAATTCCTGAGCAGTTTGTTTTCTTTGTTTATTCTTCTTATTATTCTTTTTACCATCAACTTGCTAGTTGTTCTAGGTGTTGTGGACTTCACCTTAAGAATGCCGGTGGAATGATAAAAGAAGGCGTTTTCGTAGAGCGAAATACACTTGCTGGGGCTTGCAATTTAACAATAAATTTCCAAAGTTGAGTAGCAATTTGGATCATGGAATCAGAAACATACCCAATCACACCATCAACATATGGGCTATGAGTAGGTTTCGATGGCTCAATGGAAGGCCTGGGAGCATTAGAAGAACTTCATATAGTGTGTTCGATCATGAGTAAATCAAATCGAATTGTTGGGCAACTAGAATCACTTGTTCCTCGATAATGGCTCAAAACCTAGACACGTCCTTGGAAATCTGAGGTCTTAGAGATTGACTGAACCATTTGCATAAAATCCTCATTGGGAAACTTGGTCCTAACCAACCTCTTGTGATGATGCCACTTGTGAATATGATTGGAGATTAGGGTGACATTAGCTTGTTTAAATTTTGACAACAAGTCAGAGTCGATATCATACCTTGTGGGTAGTTGGAAGTGTGTCAAGAATGTCTGAGCTAGAGATGAAAAATCATTGTAGGATGCAGTATCCAACTCAATGTACCATTTTGAAGCATCCCAAGTTAACCTATGTTGGAACATGCATATATTAATAAAATCATCCCCAAGAGAGTTGAATGAACACCACAGGTGATACGTGGTAATATGAGCGAATGAGTTTTCTCCAAGATGTCGTTCAAATTTGGGTATGTCAGAGGAAATTTTGCAAGCATAAGTAGCCACCAAGGGTCTTGGTGAATGGGGTCTTTGGTCAACTTAGCCAAATCTGGAAAATCAAGAGAAGATAGAAAGGGATTATGAAGTTTATTGAATGGTTCATAGGTAGGAGAAGCCCTTGACCAACCTTGTGGTCCCCCCAGATAAGGATTACAATGCGTAGTTTGCTAGTTAAGGTATGGGTTCACCCCAACATATGAATTTTGTAGGTTAGCATGACTAGTGAAAAGATGTTTTCCCCCATTGTAACTACCCCTAGAGATTAAAGGACCCCTAAGAGAATGAGTGTTGATGGGGTTGTACCTAGGAGGAAAAGATAAATAGACCTGCGTAGTAGCAAATACATAAGGAGAATATCATGTATTAGCGATGACACTAGTAACAAGATTTCCCCCAGGTAAACTAAACCCTCCAACAAAAGTACTAATAGGTGGCATCCACCCAAACAGTGAACTATACCAGGCTTGAGACATGATAGAAGCAATATTTCCCCCAATCTGCCTAAGAACATCTGATGACCCCCTCCCCCCCCACCCCCCACACACACACATTTCTATAAGTAACAATACCTAACTGAGGAACGCGAATCGTTGGTTGAGCAAAGATAGGTGAAAAGACTCCTGCCCCTACCGATTGACTAGGATTAATAACCATGGTATGCATAGATAACAGAGTGGGCATGGAAACAAATGGGAAATTTGTAGGAGCAATAGAGGAAACTGGTGGAATGCCCCAAGAAGATGTGAGAGGTGTAGATGGAGGAGTAAGTAGAGCCACACTAAGTGGTAGAAATGATGACATGGCAGCTGACACTACCGATTCAGAAGGTATATATGTCTTAGACTCCACCATATGATATAAAAATAACAACGGTAAAAAGGTATAAACAGGTGTTGAACCATCAAGATTCGCCCATAACAACTTAGGTCCTAATGAATCAGTCAAAGGTGGATTTGAAAGAGTAGAAAAATCATATACCAAAGTTTCAATGGAAATCAGATCACTACCAGAAGGACCAGGTATAGATCAGAAAACTATGTGTTGATTCAAGTCTTGAGTGTTGATAGGCCTCTTCATGTAGAAGTGACAATTCCACCTCATTTAGGAGGCAAACTATGAAGACGACATGATAGACTACGACTATATTCAGCCAGGGTGAAACATTATAAATTAACAAAATTATGTTAGTGAAAACACCCTAAGGCCAAGACTACAGACATGTACCAAACAACACACACTAGAAAATTCCTAAGATGTAGTCACATAAACAAACCAAATAAAAAGAAGTTGGTAGTGGGAAAATTATAATAATGACATGCTTTTGAACCCTTTTAGCTGTGAAATCAGTCCAAGTTCCCTTATTAGACTTGGGGCACCCCCCAAGAGGACTGAGAGAGCATGAATAATATCTTTCTCAAGTATGAGAAGACAAACCAAACCTTTCACCTATGTATGAGACCTAAAATGATTGGCCACTAAGTTTACCACCAATAATAATATGTCCTCGGGGACAATCCTAAGCCAAATTCACACACAAGAGTAGGACACTAAGCCAAAATGGCTAAGACCAAAACCCCTATGATATTTTTGTTTGAAGTGTCCCCCAAGTGCTACATCAAAAATTCTAATAAAACCATTGGTAATACATGCAAATTCCATATTCTATGCCACCCAAAACTAAGAGAAATGTGGTATGTCACCTTGCTTAGCCCAAGTGTGAACTCTTCACTGACCCTCATGTTAAAAGGGTTGTTGGAAATAATACTAAGAGGGGGGGTGAATCAGTCTTATCAAGTCAAATATTCCTTTTTCAAATCCAAATGATATACGCTACTTTAGTTAATTAAACCCGCAACTATGTAGAAGGAAACCTGTGTATACTATGCAAACTTATAATTTACTTTATCTTTCATATGTTGATTGTTAATCTGTGTATCAGAATCAAATAACCAATAACCAGAAACAGTAAAATAGAGCAGAAGACAATCACACACAAGAACACAAGATATAAGGTGGAAACCCAATGTGGGTAAAAACCACCTACTGCAATTCGTCTCTATCTTCTCTTTAATTAGAAAATTATTTTTACAATTGTACTGGTGCACTCCTTTACTAGTACGCAGGCTGCAACCTGCAGAGAGCTACAACCCTCTCTCGTTTTCCATCTTCTCCTGGAAGGGAGCTACAACCCCCTTAGCTCTTGCATTAGCCAATATACTAGTACGTAGCTGCTGGCCTACAGAAGGCTACAACCTTCTCTTTCTTCCAGGGACCACGTTTCATAAATTTTCAAACAGGATCCATGAACATTAATCAATCATCAAGATTTTCTGTATCAAACAATCTCCTTTTCACCAATTAGCACTTAATCAAGTAGACACTTCTCTGACGGTTGTATCCGAATCAGAGTAACAGTAACCACACACCAAATCTGAACCCAGAACAGAATATACTATCATTCAATCTTGAAGATTATGACCCATCAATAGAACTTATCCTTCTCCTTGCGCTCAGGCTCCATCTTTATTCAGATCCAGATCTGCACCATAACCCAATCATAGTATTCTAGATCTAGCACTTTATCAAATATTCAATAACAATTCAGATGATGCTTTGCCAAATGATCTCCTTCCTCTTTTATAGTCTTAGGCCTTTCACAATACCATGGTCCAAAACCATAATAACACTATACCATGAACCCAATACTTGGGATCAACACTTTTGGATGCAATACCACGAACAAAAACCATAGGATCAAAAACTGTTGGACTAATACCATGAACCAACTATGAAACTGCATGAACTTTTCTTCACATGAAATAAATTTTTCTCTGCATAAAATTCTGTGAAATTTTCTCTACATGAAATAAACTTTTCTCTGCATAAAATTTCGTGAACTTTTCTCTACATGAAATAAACTTTTCTCTGCATAAAATTCCGTGAACTTTTCTCTACATGAAATAAACTTTTCTCTGCATAAAATTCCATGAAATTTTCTCTACATGAAATAAACTTTTCTCTGCATAAAATTCCGTGAACTTTTCTCTACATGAAATAAACTTTTCTTTGCATAAAATTCCGTGAACGTTTCTCTACATGAAGTAAACTTTTCTCTGCATAAAATTCCGTGAACTTTTCTCTACATGAAATAATTTTTTCTCTGCATAAAATTCAGTGAACTTGAAAATAACTTTGCTGCACTATAATTTATCATCTGAGTGATTTGCCATCAAGGACAACACTTGTCTCATAATGCCAACAATCTCCCCTTTGGACTTGATGGCAACCTCAAAAACTTCAGCGACATTCTCCCCCTTTGGCATCAAGGGCAAAGGGTTATGATCCCCCTAAGAACATGCTCCCCCTGAATATGAACCATATCTGCAAAGAAGAACCATAATTCACCAGACACGATTAATGACCAAGAAAGAGATAGAGACATATTGCAGCTATATTCAGACCAGCTCCCATGATCTCCTTTTGTACATCCTCCATAATGCCAACAATGCATTATATGCTCCCCCTGAACCTGTACCGCAACCCAGCACATGTACGCATATACCCCAGATGAATCATGCGTACAACCAATAATCAGAAGAGTCTCAACAATAAGATGATGCATCAACAACCCCCATCTTTTGCCTGAGGTATTCAAAAGTCTCCCTGG
>APFE030582852.1:0-18510 GCA_000404065.3 Pinus taeda | reverse complement strand
TGTGTTGTGTGTAATCGCTCTATGATCTCTCTCTAATTTCTAATATATTTTTTTTCAAAGAAGATTATCCATGGAAGGAAAATGATATAAGAAGTACAATCAATAATAATATATATATACATATATATTAGGGAAAATCATCCATGGGAAGAAAATGCTAATAGTAAGGAAGATCATCCATGGGAAGAAAATGACATCAATATTTTTTTTCAAGAGCCTAGAAAAGCCACAAAGACATTACAACAATAATTTTCCTTATCATGTAACTCATAGGGATTTGAACCTTGGTGAAGGAGATAATAACCATTTTTCCCAACCACTCCAAATAAACCCAATTAACTTTATTAATATCTATTTATAATAGTTAAAATAATAATTCATATCTACATAAGTATAATAAATTCATAAAAACAATTTAATCAAATAAAATTTAAATATTTAATAAAGTTTATTAATAAACTTGAAGTTTAGTAATTATTTATTATAAGATTAAATTTTATTAATTATTTATTTACCATTTAATTAAATAAAATTTATTAATAAAGTATAATATTTTATATCATATATATTAATAGTTTATTATAATAAAATTAATAACCTTTCTTAAGTTTAATATTAAGGTTTATTATAGGATTAACTAAACATTATTAATAATATTAATATCTTTATAATATTATTAAAATCTCAGTTACTTTGCAATAATATATTAATAACTATACATTAACACGTTAAGAGGAAAAAATATATATAAATTAGCATATGAAATCATGTTCAACCATGATTAACCATGGACATTATGTTCAACAAGCCTATAGCTAAACATAGACATCAAGCCCAACATACTCATAGTGAATGTAAACAACATATCCAACATGGGCATAAACATTAACATAAGCAAAGTTAATAACTTTACCTCTAACTAAGATAATAAGTTTAATATGACTTTAATATTATTTAATGTTAGGTCCCTATAATACTAGTTTATACCCCATATTATTATTGTTGTTCCCTTACATTATGTAGGCCCTAATTATAATTTGACCCTTTAGACTCCTATATATACCAAGGAGGTCTTGTCATTTGAATCATACAATAGTTGTTCACTTATTATATGTAAAATGAGGTTTCCCCCTCAAAGTGACTTATTATAAATATGTTGATCTATCTTTTCTTATGTTTTTGTGTTATTATGATCTAGATACATAACATTTGGTATCATAGCTCTTGATCCTAAGGTTTTGTTGCTTCGAATAGGTCCTCATGGCATTTTTGCTATAAATTTTTTTGAAGCTTCAGATTGTGAAATTGTTACCATATGGAGGCGAAATCTTAATGAAAATCTGGTTAAAAATTCTGATATTGGTTCGTTGTATTTTCAGAGATATGGTCCAAGGAAGTTAGGGCCTTTTTATGCTCCATAATTCAGTCTCAAACAAGTGTCTCGGGAAATTGCCACAACTTTATCTTCTAGTATTGGATTTAAATTCTATAAAAAGTGACTGAAAGTGCATAAACAATAGCTTTTCAAGTAGATGTTTCAGGCTAAACATGGAAATAATGACATGTGGCATCCCATACAAGTTCTATCTACTAAATCAATCCAAGATCAAGCTATCATGGGAAATTTGGCATAAATTTATCTGGAAGAATCCAATCTTGGTTTGACTTGTGGCGTTGGAAAGAAGACGTAAAGAGCTACCTCAAGACATAATTTTAGACCTTGGGAGGCTGAAATCACAAAGATACAATAGTTTCAAGGTCAACCATATTGACAAGAATCAAGCCCTTCAAAGGTGTGTATTTTAAATTTGTATAAATTTTGTTTGAAAAAATTAGTTTGAAGTGATTCACATGGAATAATGAATCATAAATATCATTAATTGGTTCCAGAATTCCTTCTAAACAAAAAAATGCTACACGCATTAAGCCCTTAGAAGGGTCTACTATGACACATGAATAAGAGGAAGAAATTCAACATGATATATCAAACTTACAAGACCAAGTGCAACAAATTTTGCTCTCACAAAAAGCAACCAAAGATGAACTGAAATTGATGAAATAAAACTTAAAAAGGGGCATGGAATGTGTAAAAGAAAACATAAAAGAAAAAATAAAAGGAGACATGGAAGGTTTGAAGGAATATTTGACAAATTTACTGCAAGAAAGTCTTCCTAGTGGTGACAAGGTTTTCCATGAAACTCATGATGAGAACCAAAGGAATGTGAATCATGATTTTAGAGACTCTAAATTTAGGTTGAAGGTTGAAGACCAACCACATTCCAAATATCGATATGAGAAATATTGATGGCAAGGATCTAGTATCATGGATACTAGATATGAAGCAATTCTTTAATCTACATGATGCACAACACACACAAAAGGTAACCATTGCATCTTTATATTTAGAACCCAATCAATTTGTGTTGTATCAATTGATTTTTTCTTGTAAATAACTTGTCACTTGGAAATATTTTATAGAGGAATTGATAACACATTATGAAGATACACAAAGAAATATATTCTTTATCCAATCTATAAATCTCAAATAAAATGGTTCCATTGCGGAGCACATTGAGGACTTCCAAAGATTTAATATCAAGGCAACTGATATTCCAGAGGATCATCTCACTGGAACCTAATTCATTGGAGAAAGCATTGAAGGTGAAAACAAAATTTGAAAACAAAATTATGGAAATAAGTAGGTCTACCACTCACAACTATAAATATGGAAGTGTTTCTACTCCTAGCCTCCTATAACCTACAAGGTTGACACCAGAACAATTGGAGGAAAAAAGAGAAAAAGGGCTTTGTCACAATTGTGATAGAAAATACACTAAAGGTCATAAGTGTGTTTAAGAGAAATTGTTTTACATAAATTGTGAAGAGGAGGAAGAAAAATAAGAAGAAAAATCGAAAGAAGAAGATCTACACCAGGAACCAACCCCAGAGGTTGAGAACGAAGAAATAAATCTGACCATATCTTGTAATGCATTTATGGGAATTACCACTCCTCAAACTCTCAATATAGAAGGATGTTTCAAGAAGAAAAATGTAATAATGTTGATTAATTCAGGTAGTACCCATAATTTTATCCATTGTAAGGTAATCAAGGATTTGAATTGCTTTATATATCCAACACGAGCGTGTCAAGTGGTGATTGCAGATGGAGAAACTATAAGTTGCACAGGGAGTGCCATAATATCAATATAACCATGGGGGAATATGTATTGAATAGTCCAATGCTTTCCATTCCAATGGGTGGTGTTGAAGTTGTATCAAGAGTCCATGGTTACAATCATTGGGGACGGTAACTTTTAATTTTCAAGAACTTCTATTGATTTTTTTTGGAAGGAAACAAAATTGAATTAATGGCTATCGTAGGGAAACCTAGGAAGATAATAAGCTCTAATGGAATTATAAAGCTTTTGAAAAATGAATGAGGGGTAATTGTTCTAGGAATTGTTCCTCCAAACATTATACCTTACAAATATCTTGTTAAATTTTTTTATTGTTCTATGTTGTATCAGTTACTTTAGCCCATATTACTTCTTTATTAACAATACATCCAATTATTAGCAATATAACCAATCATAAATGTAACTGAACAAATAACAATGTATGCAGTGACAAAGAAGACAATATCACAACCATAAGAGACAACATATTGGTTTAGAACCAGGGAAAAACCCCACAAGGGGGAAACCCTTTCAAATCTTCTTCTTTAATAAATCATCATAAAAAGATTTCATCAAAGAGTACAATGAGCCCAATACATATGTTTGCAGTGGATAATAACAAATTAGATCTACATATCTACAGATCTACATAACAACAGAGAGAAACCCAGATCCACCAAATCACTGAAGCTAACTGAAGCCAAGATATCAAATCCTAGATCTAAACTCGAGGTGCTCTCATCAAAATTGTCTGCATGCATCTGGAACACCCTAGACGCTCTCTCGGACACTGAGTGAGGGCGACTGTGACTACTCGGACACTCTTAGGAAGACTTTGTGCATGCATCCAGGGTGAAACACACGAGAAACCCTTGGGCACTCTCTTACTTTTGTTGTGCAGGTGTCCGGGATGGCCTAGATGCTCTCAGGAACACTTTGAGCAAGCGTCCGGGGACTAATGCAACCCGATCTAACTTTCAACCCCTGGACACTCTCATAAGCTTATCTACTAGCATCTAGGGCTCTTTGGATGCTCTCTTGTCCACTATATGCTAGTGTCCAGGGACCAAATTTCCTTGTTTTGTGCGAACTTCCAGAACCCAGAAAACCCTAACTCAAATCGAACCTTACGCCTATGATTTCATACCCTTGTGCGAACTCCTTCCATCGAACCTGTGCGAGCCAAGCCAAAAGAGAAGAATAGAAAACGACTTGATAAATGTGACAAAATGAACTTGAGGTCACTTCTATTTATAGGATTTACTGAGGCTTTACTTGGGGTTAAGTTAACCTAAGCAGTTACCCATGTGGTTAGGGCTGACCCATTCCATAATGAATTTATGTATAAAATAATTCAAAACTTAACTTCCACTTAACCAAATTAGGTGATCTTTAGGTCAATTTTGGTCCTCACTAAAAGAGGAATTTAATGAAAGCATCATCTCGGTCATCTAACCTGTTCAATGTGGAATTTGACCCTAGTTGAAAAATTAACATATCCTTATGCCCAAAAGAGTGAAATTGAACATATGGTTGCAGAAATGCTAGAGGTAGGTATAATTCAACCTAACCAAAGTTATTTCTCCTTTTTAGTAGTATTCTTGCACAAGAAGGATGGATCATGGCATATGTGTCCAGGTTATAGAGAGCTCAACAAGTTCACTATTAAAGATAAATTTCCCATTCATTTCATTGATGAATTGTTGGATGAACTACGTGGAGCAATTTACTTTACCAAGTTGGATTTTCGTTTAGGATATCATCGAATTAGAATGAAGACATAAGACATTTTGAAATAACATTCAAAACTCATGAAGGTCATTATGAATTTTTGGGAATGCCCTTTTTCCTTACTAATGTGCCTTACACATTTCAAGGTTTGATAAATTCCACTTTCAAACCGTTAGAAAATTTATGTTAGTATTTTTCGATGATATACTAATCTACAACAAGCCTCGAAGAGATCATGTTCAACATGTTGACAAGGTGCTTAACTCTTCAAGGAGAAATAATTTTATGCAAAAACCTCCAAATTTTTCTTTGGGGTACAAGAAGTGGAATATTTTTGTCATATTGTATCTCATGAGGGTGTTAAGGTAGAGCCTAACAAAAGTAAAGCCATAAAGGAATGGAAAATCCCCACAACCTTAAGCCATGTTCAACGATTTCTCGGTTTTACAGGTATTATCACAAGATTGTTAATAAATATGGGGAAAAAACAATACCTCTAACAACATTACTGAAGAAAGATGCATTTTTTTGGACTCGAGAAACAACTAAGGCCTTTGAACATCTTAAAAAGGTATTATGACAAGCTCCAGTCTTTTTTACACCAGGCTTCACATAAACCTTTATTGTGGAATATGATGCCTCATGAAATGACATTGGTGTTGTTTTAATGCAAGAAGCAAGACCCATTTCTTTTCAAAGTCGTACAATCAAGGGAAATAATTTACACAAACCTATTTATTAGAAGGAAATGTTGGGAATACTACACGCCCTAAAGAAATGACACCCTTACCTAATGGGAAGACACTTCAAGGTAAAAATAGATGATGATATTCTTTAGTACTTCTTGGAACAAAGATTATATTCAGAAGAGAAGCAAAAATGGGTCACAAAGATGTTGGGTTATGACTTTGAAATCATCTATAAAAAAGGGAAGCAAAATGTTTTTGCAGATGTGCTCTCAAGAAGGGTTGAGGATGTGGAGGCATTTCTTTGTGTCATTTCTATTATCCAACCTAATTGGATAAATGAAGTAAGTGATGAATGGAAGAATGGTGAAGATATATAGACACACATTCAAAAGTTGTAGCTGGATCCCAATGCATCTAATACATTTATATGGAAAAATGATTCATTGTGGTACAAAGATCACTTATATCTATGTATTAACTCCCAACTCAAAAAAAAGGTTCTTGTGGAATTGCATACCTATCCTATGGGAGGACACTCATGATTTTTAAAAACTTACCACAGGGTCAAGAAGTAATTGTTTCAAGATGGCCTTAAATATGATATTCAAAATTTTGTGGCAGAATGTTTGGTTTTCCAACAAAATAAAGTTGAGACAGTTAAGACCCCAAGTATTTTACAGTCATTAGCCATTCCAAGTCAACATTGGGAGGAGGTCTCAATGGATTTTATCATAGCTCTACCCAAGTTCGAAGGAAAGGGTATCATCATGGTGGTACTTGATAGAATTACCAAATATGCACACTTTTGTGCACTATCTCATCCTTTCAAAGCTAGTACAATCACTACTGCATTTATGGGAACAACTCAATAGTTAAATGTAACCCAAAATATTATTGTAAGTGATAGAGATCCCATTTTCACTGGTAGTCAATTAGCTCATAGCTCATCTTATCATCCTCAATTTTATGGGAAAACTAAGATAGTGAACAAATGTTTGGAGTGATATATTCGCTGCTTTGTATCTCATAAAAAAGCACAATGGATTAAGTGTTTGCCTCTGGCAGAATGGTGTTATAAAACTTCCTTCCATACTGCAACAAAAATGGCCCCACTTATGGTGCTTTATGGATATCATCCACTATCTATCACATCATCTTTAAAAGAAAATTCTAAGGTTCAAACAATGGAATATCACATCAAGTATCAACAATAAGATCTCCAACTTTTAAAGGATAACTTGACTCTAATAGAGAATTGAATGAAACAACAAGCATATCAACATCACAGTGAAAGAAGTTTTGATGTGAGCAATTTGATAGTTCTTTGGCTACAACCATACAAACAAATATCCCTCAAGAAAGATAAGAAGGATAATAAATTATGACCTAAGTACCATGGAATTTATAAGGTGTTGCAAAAGATTAGTACTATGGCATACAAATTTGAGTTGCTTGCATCTTCGCGAGTTCACCTAATTTTCCATGTTTCATGCTTAAAAAAGGTTATTGGTGACATGCTCCCAGTTCAGACTATATTTCTAGAACTTGACCAAGAAGGAAAAATCATATTGGATCCTAAATAAATCAAATAAATAAGAATCTAGAATCGGATAACTATGGAATTTGATCAATTTCAAAATATCTTATTAAGTGGAAGAACTTACCTGCTGAAGATTCCACATGGAAGGGTGATGTGAGGATGAGCATTTTATACATAAGCATCTAGAACTACTCAAACATTGAGGAAAACACTTTTTTGAAGGAGAGGGGCATGTTAGGTCCCTATAATACTAGTTTAGCCCCCACATTTTTATTGTTGTTCCCTTACATTACTACTCTTATGTAGGCCCTAACTATATTTGACCCTTTAGAATCCTATATATACCAAGGAGGTCGTAAAATTTGAATCATCCAAGAATTGTTCATTTATGTGATGTAAATGGAGGTTTCCCCTTCGAAGTGGCTTATTATAAATTCATTGATCTATCGTTTCTTATGTTTCTATGTTATTCTGATCTGGATATATAACATTTAATATTTAAGTTTTTCAATATTTAATTTTTAATATAACTTTTATAACCTTTTTCAACAATGCAATCATATTCAACATTTCATAAAATAACTCAACTATGGTCACTCATGGTCATCCATGGTAAATACAAGTTCTTATTTATAAAATTTATATCTCAAAAAATTTAATAAGATTTATATTTAATAAAGTTTATTAAATATTTATTAATAATAGTAATATTAAGGTTTATTAGTAACAATGGATTCATCATCGACAAATATATTCAACCATACTCAACCATGCTTAATCAACTTTAGTCGACCATGTTCAATAATAGTCAACAATGGTTGACCATAGTCAACCATAGTTAGCCTTAGTTAACCATAGTCAACCATGGTCCATCTTAGTTAATCATATGTTGACCAAAGTTAAACATGGTCGACCTCAATCGTCCTTAGTCAAGCTTAGTTAATCTTGGTCAATCATGTCAACCATGGTTAAACATAGTTAGCTTTAATCAACCTTGGTGAAAATCACAAAAGTTTACTAATAATAACACTACTATTAATAAGGTTTATTATTAATGTTGGAATTAATGTTTATTAATAAGGTTTAAGGTTTATATTTAATATGCTTTATTAATAAAGTTTATATTTATTAATATTTAAGATGTATTTAATATTTAAGTTTTAAAAGGTTTAATCTTAATACTAAGGTTTATGAATAAGGTTTAATATTTATATTTAATAAGGTTTAGGGTTTGTATTCAATAAGATTTAAGGTTTATTTAAATTTTTGTTTTCAATATTTAATTTTTAATATCACTTTAATAACATTTTTCAATGGTGCACGCATATTCAACCATGGTTTAACCAGATCGACTATGGTCAACTATGGTCACCATAGTTAACATGGTCAACCATAGTGAACATGATCAACCATATTCATCTATAGTTAAACATTGAAAACCATGATTAACAATGTTCATTCATAGTCAACCACAGTTGACCATAAAGAAATATGTTAAAAAATTGACATCACATCATGAAAAATAATTACTAATGTCACAATGTATCAAACAAATATAAATAATAGAATCTAACGAACAAAATTTGGCGTCATCAAGCGATGAACAAAAATTGATGTCCCATGTGATGAGCAAAAAAATCTCATTGCAATGTGATAAATAATAATTAGCATTGTAATGCAACAAACAAAAAATCAACATTGTAATGCGATCAAGAAAAAATAAATCACGGTTGATCGTGAGTTGACTAAGGTAATTATAAGTTATTATGAAGTTGACATCTGAGAAAATATTAAGGAGATCATACAACAGGATGAGTGCTACAAGAAAATCAAAGAACACTTGCATCAAGATATAGAAGGAATACTAGGAAAAAATTACTCACTTACAAATGATGGTTTGCCGAAATTTAAAGGCATAAGGCATATACCTTGCATGGGTAACTTGAAGAAGCTCATCTTGGATGAATTGCATCAAATACCATATTCTGGTCATCCTGGTTATTAGAAGATGATAAAATCCATTAAAAAAAAAAAAAAGTTTGAATTATTGGCCAAGCACGAAGAAGGATGTGGCAGAATATATTGCCATGTTCCTGGAGTGCCAACAAGTAAAGGTGGAATGTGGACATCCAGTGGGATTGCTACATCCAATTCACATTCTTGAGTGGAAGTGGGAAGTCATATCAATGGAATTCATTATTAGACTGCTAAGAACATCTAAGCAACATGATGCAATAATGGTGGTGGTAGATAAGATGAGGAATGTAGCTCATTTTGTAGCTATTAAATTCATTGATAAGGGAAGTGATATCTCATATTTTTATGAAATAAATAGTGAGATTGCACAATATACCTAGGATGATCATCTCAGATAGGGATGCTAATTTCACCTCTAAGTTTTGTAGGGTATTGTTTGCTAGTTTTGGTACAAAGTTAGACTTCTTCACAACATGTATCATCCTCAAATGGATGGAGAAATTGAAAGGATAAACAAAGTGTTGGAAGACATGCTAAGGATGTATGCCATGTATCAACCAAAGAGGTGGGAAGATTTTCTACCACTAGTAGATTTTTCCTATAACAATGGGCACCAAAAGTCATTAAAGATGAGATTATTTGAGGCTCTTTATGGTGGAAAATGTAATACACCTATTAGTTGGGATGATCCAATGAACATGGTGCATATCAACCCTAATATGCTGAAATAAATGGAACATGAAGTAATTTCTATTAGGAAACAATTGAGATACCTCAGGACATGAAGAAGAGTTATGCAAATTAACAAAGGATGCACAAAGAATTTCAAGTGGGGGAGCATGTTTACCTCTGCATCAGACTAAGGAAAAGTTTATTAAAGATTGGGTCTTTTGCCAAGTTGGCACCAATGTTTTATGGACCATTTCAATTTTTAGAAAGAGTGGATTCACTGGCCTATAGATTGGCCTTGCCACCCATAGTGTAGGCTCATGATGTTTTACATATCTCTTTACTTAAAAAGTAAGTACATGATGCTAATCATGTTGTTGATTGGTCTGTTATACAGGTGGAATCCAAGGGGGAATTCCAACGAGAGCCACTTTGCATTCTTAAATTAGAGGAAGATCATGCTCCAAAATTGAGTAATGGAGTAGGTTAAATTGTGGTGGAAGCACTTTAGACTAGATGAGGCCACTTGGGAGATGGTTGAGTAAATGAGGATATCAGACAAATTTTGTTTTGTTGGGTATGCAAATGTAAATGTAAATGTGATGAATGTAAGGAGTTTTCTATATAGATCTCCCAGTTGAATTTCGTGTTTGATAGAGATCATTGTTGAATTTTGTGTTCACTATAGAACATGGTTGAATTGTTTTCAAATATAAAAAACTGAGGACTGTGTTCTTCTAAGGGGCTAGGGTTTGTGACTTTTTAGCTATCCTTCTTGTAATTATCATTGTGAATTTGTAATTCATGCAAATATCATGGAAATGTAAACATAATGAGTGGATAAGGGGAGTGGACATGGATTTAGAGTTTGGGGAGAGTAGTTTATTGGGAGTTAGTTAACTTAGGCTATTCATTTAATGGCCACTAGTTTTCCTAATTGGATTCAATGGAGGTGTAGTATGGGCTTCCTAAATGGATGACAATTCCATAACACACATGTTTCCTCGTAGGTTGCATAGTGTGGTCAACATGCAAGAAATAGTGAGGGGGTCATTGGTGAGAAAGAGGAGTCGATGGAAGGGATGACAACAAGAAGCATTGGATAGATGAGGGGGAAATATATTCAATGCAGAGAGCATTGGGAATTAAGCATGGTTTCTATTGGAAAAGGATCACATGCATAGACATATGTGCTATCGGTGCTTTCATTTCAGGTCAGGTATACAAGGATTGCAAGTGAACTCCTCGGGAAAAGGAAGAACATTGGAACATGTGTTTGTGATGTAGAGTGTAGTTGAAGAGAAAGAAATAGGTGGAGATACTATGTTTTCTATAGCCCTACTAAGTTTTGTAGAGGTGGAAACTCAGTGTACTTCATATTCCTTGCTAGCATAGGGAAATATCTATGTGTATCTGATTTATGTGGGATTTGTAGATGGATAGAAATGTGCTCTAGATTCTTGGTTGAACAGGTGGAGACACTGGGAAATATAATCCTGAACTAAGTGGGTGGAGACAAGGTGGTCTCTAGATTCCTATGTGATTAGACTAATTAGCATTGGTTTAAATTCCCTTGAGCACTTACTCCTTAGACTCTGAATCCATATCAGGGGTGGTAAACAACAAGAAAGGCTATAGTGGAGTTCGCCTATGGTTGGGTGGAGAGTGGAAGTCCCTCCCTTAGTTGCTAGTCATTAAGTTATACATATAAGTTTGTTCCCTTGTATTCTTATTTCTTTTTTAATGTGAAATGATGTTGTTATGGATTATAACAATGGTTGTATCAACACTGAATATATAAGGATGATGTTATTCCTGGCTATCTTTAGTGAGATGTACATGTGATTTTTCTTATGGTTTGAGGGGCTTAGAGACCACTTTGTTTGCTAATAATTATATGGGTTATAGAGCTACTTTTATAATGTGTGGGTTTCATTATTGGCATTATCAAGCTTATTTAGTGGTTAGATCCATAAAAAAAAATTATGTTGCATTGCATGTTTGAACATTGGGTTTGATGGTGTTTTTTTGCACCCAATTTGGGGTGTGGAATGTTGTTGTTGTGCTAAACAGGCAAAGCAACATGAGCCATTGTTTGACTTCTCTAGTGCTTAGTAAAGGGCATGTTTATGATATTTATTGGAGAGGGATTATGTCCATAGAAATGTTTGAGTGATGGTATGGAAACGAAGGATTCATTTCTGTAGGGAGTGGTGTTTTGAGCAACGTTAGTCTTCTAGGAAGACTCAATGTAGTCCCTAAATATTTGAGTTCTTAATCCAATATATCACATGGAGACATTCTTGTGATTAGGATGAATGAGTTTGATAAAATGTTGAAGTAAATTATGACTAACTAAGGGTGTCGATTTAACAAGAGCATGGGACAAAGAAATCCCCATTACCTGTTGTGTATTATTCACGCCACATCACGCACAAATTCATGTGTAGTCTACAGGGGGAATGGCACTATTGACGGAAGGTACAGGATGAACCGAGAAATATTTCTCATCAATAAATATAAAAAGTATGTCCTTGGGGATGAAAATGCATCAAGTAACATGGAATAGTTGTTAGTTGACTATAAATTATATATAGAAAAGTAGTTGGATTTCATGAAGGGTCGAGACCTGGTGGGACTGTCAACTAAGCTGAGTTGGGAAAAGCCATGTAGGTGGGGTGGGGCTATGTGGATACCATGGGGGCACCTAATGTGGTGGAGCTGCTAAAATGGCACGCTGACAATGTGACATGTGGAAGGCAGGAATGGCCTATTTGGAGGGCCAAGTAGTTGTTTTCCCGGTGGCACGTGGCATCATGGGAGGATGTGACGTGATAAGGTGATTTCACCCATTTTTCATTATGACATCATTAGGTTGATATAGATTGATGACATGAAAGGTGGCACTTAGGTGACACGTGGAAGTGATTAGTGGCACTTAGGTGACATGCGGAAGTGATTATTGGTTCCCTCTAATGTAGCGGCACTATGGGGAATTGACAGGGAATTTGACATGGCCTAGAGCCATGTCACTGTAGAGCATGGGTCCCTGGAGAGAATTACAATGTATTTCATAAGGGGCGTGGTTGATGAAAGTTGTGGGACAAACAATAGTCCCTATCACTTAACATGAATTTTATTTTCATGTTGTGGAAGTTTGGGAGTGGAATGCAATAGTGGTGTTTAACCTATAGTAGTGGGGTGTAAACTGCAATATTTGGGTCCAAACAATCACCTTCCAAAATTTTGGCTCACATGCAAATGTCAGAGCCTACCTCAGATCCTGCAATCGATTTTCCTTGGTCGCTTGTTGATAAGATGATGATTTCAAGCATCCCTCCTTGATCATAAGAGTTGTCCATGCTTTTATCTTCATGAAGCATGTGTCATATTTGGGCATAGGGGTTGTTGTTTATCATGTAAAGGGAAAATTGTCTGGTTTCAAGGGAATTGTGTGTGTATGAGTGGTTATCATCACATAGACATGTTTCATACTCACCTCATGCACCCAGGTCACGAAGGTTGTTGCATTAAGGAAAGTATGTCCTGTGTATTCTGGATGGTCTATGTTGTGTCACTAATTGTCTGTGTGCGATCACAGTCGAGTCCTATCAATGTTTTCATATGTTTCACTAATCTTACACTTAGCCATTTTCCCAAGCAACCTAGCCTCATCTACCTTCCCAGAACTATGCGCTTTGTTTTTGCAACCATCAAGCTTCCTCCCTTTCCTACTGAAACCCCGTAGTGTGCAAAGACACCGACCTCTCTTGCCTGTTGAAACCTCACAGCCCGTAGAGGCCCCAGTCGGCACTAGTCTCTAGAAATATGCAGAGAAGTCCAGCTGCACTGCACTCAGAAATTGCACAGAGGTGTCCTCCGGGGACCCCTGTCTCGCATTAGTGCCTTGAGCCTCAAAACTGTGCAGTGTTGTCCAAGTTGTCTTATTTGTCTTGCATGCAAAAATTGTGCAGATGGGCCTCCTAGGGCCTCATTCTAGCAGTGGTCATTGTCCCCTAAAATTGTGTACGTCTACCTCTCAGTGACTACAGGAAAAGGTGACATGTTGAAATCACTTTCAAGGAGACTTTGAGAAGAAGGGCCAATGAACTGGGTAATGGAAAAGATCAGGACTGCATGCAAACTCTGCCAAAGGAATGACCATCTTGATGCTAAGTATTGTAAATAAAGAACATCTTCCGAAGTACACCTCTTACTTGAGTTTGCAGGACTGCTTGTCATTGCCATATCACCTTTTCCTCAGTAACATGCATGTGTGCAATCGCGAAAAATCATCTCATGTGTCTCTTCTACATGTCTTGCTTCTTTTCACTTGTTCAAACAATTGTCATCTTTCGCATGTTGATTGATATGTCATGCTTGAGACCTCATCCTGGTGATGTTGAAGGTTGTGTTTGAGTTGTGTTCACCATGTACACATCTATCGCACTTACACATAATGTTGTATGCACTTTCGCGTAAGCGTCGTCATGATCGTTCAACGATCCATCACAAGCGTCATGATTGTCACTCGCATCGTGGATCAGTCATGTTGAGCATATGTTGTCTTGATGGTTTGAGGCGTCTTGTCATCATGTTATGTTAAGTGTGTGTTCGCAATGTTCGTGTATGCAAAAATTCACTCGCTCACACACTTAGTCATTTTGCTGAAGTTCTGATGATCGGATCACCCTCTAACAGTCGAACCTCCACCTTGCAATCGACTTGACCGACTATCACCCAAAACAATGCAGAAGTGTCCAACAAGCCATTTCAATCTATGTTGATTGCAAGTTTATCATCCAGCTCTCCTGTCAGTCAACTGGAGAGTTTGACTAGGCAGTCACCCCAGGACTCACTCCCCTAAAAAATTGCGTCGAAGCTGCAAAAATTTCCCGATCCTCTGACTGAGAAAATTGCGTAGACAGGTTGGACAGACACCGAATGTCTATCCCTATCTCCCCTCCAGGATTGCGCAGTTTTTCTAGCCAGTCACCAGTAAGTCGACTGGCTGCTCACCCAGAAAGTTGCACATATTTCTGAGTAAGCCCCTCAACAGGCCAGCATCTCGCTTCACTCAGAAATTGCGCAGAAGGGGTCACTAGGTTAGTCTCCCAGAAATTGCACAGTTTTTATCTCCAGCAAACCCCACAGCCTACTACCTTCTCCCTCCAAGAATTGTGCAGTTTTTGCTGCCAAGCCATCCCGCAGCCTGCTGCTAGCTCCCTCTAGGAATTTCATAGATTTCAATGCCAATGCCCTTTGCTTCACAAACTTATTCACCCTAGAAATTGCGTAGATATGCCCTCCAATTGAGCCAAATCCCGTGGACAATCACTGCTAATACAAACTGTCCATCTTAGTCTCCCAGTGACCTCTTTGCAATTTTCACCAATAGTGGCTAGAGCTCACATCCCAGCTCGAAGCTTGCCTCGCACAGTTTGGCAGCCTTGTCCTCTCTCCAGGTCACCTGCATACAAAAGCAAACGATCATGCATCATTCTAGATTAGGAGGTTTATGGATTTGATTTCATCTTGTCATGAGTGATTATTGATACAGGTACATGAACAAACACGACGCGACGACAAATGGGATGAATAAGGAGAGTACATGCGAAGAGACAGTTTCGTGAACAGATGAAACATGCGAAAAGGTAGTTTCACAAATGAACAAAACATGTGAAGAGACAGTTTCGCAAATGGATGAAACATGCGAAAAGACAGTTTCGAGAACAGACGAATGACGAAACATGCGAGGACATATTTTTGCAAAGGGGAAAACATGTCAAGCATGCCACATTACAAACAAAGGAGAAATGTACACATGCAACATCAAGCGAACCCAAAGACCATCGAGGACTCTGCACACCTTGCCATGCAGAGGTGAATCTGCGATACACCAAGAAGGCATCCAGCACTCAACAACACTACATCTCGACATGCACACCAGTAGCAACATGAACATACCAGCAGTGTCATGTCGAGTCGTGTCATGAGTCACGTTGGCCACATCACTACTATGGGCCATACTTTTCTCAATGAATGTAATTTAAATTGGAAGTCCAGGAGACCCACTTGTAATCTGAAGGGTCATGTAATCTGAAAAGTCATGAAAGTCAAACAGTCATGAGGGAAGCTGAACAGTCACAAGAAATAGTTTCACCCTTGGCTATAAATAGCCCCTCATTTGTACATGCAATGGACTCTTTTCACCTTGGCTCCTCCCATATAGCCTTGGGATTTTGTAATCTTTCTTTGAGGAGTGAGTAGTGGCTCCAACGCCCTGCCCACGGGGTTAGTGATGTAATGGTGTACTGATATTTCATGGAACTTTTGCTTAATTCAGAAGCCTGCTAATAGGTCAGCACATTTTCACACATGTGTTGTAAGTGTTTGTAAGATTTATCTTGAACACTTGTAATGCATGTTTCTGTAACCTATGTTAAATAATTGAACTCATTCAACTGTTCTAATACATATATTTATGAAAATGTGTTGTATAAGTCCTGCCTGTGTTGCTTACCTCTCACTGGGTGTTGTACGTGCTATCTTCCTTTATGTGTTGTGACTGTCGCATCCGTGTGGATTACTCTTCCAAAATTTGTGCATGTCCTGTTCTGTTGTGTATTTCTAACAGAGTTGGGACTTCCTCCCATCTGACCTAAGACTCACTCCCACCCTTTCTCTCTATTGTGAAAGAACCTTGACACTAGTAACACTAGCACTCACCAGGCATGCGAACCTCATTGTTCGAAGACAAAGCAGACCACTCTCTCGTGCTAACAAGCAAGAGCTAAGGCATACCTTTAAGATAATGGAAACTGGGTCATCATACCAGATGGGACTCCTACACCAAACAGTGTGATGTCTAGCTGGGACTTCATACCAAGGATATCCCCTAATGTTGGCAGGTCCAGCACCATCAACATTCTGGTGTTATAATGAGGGTTATATGACAAGATGATCCCTTACATCTTGTTTTGAATCTTCGCATATCTTTCATGGATATCATTGTACTCATCCCTCCATAATATTTCTCTTATGTTGAACCTCTCTACATCACGACGAAGTTTTTTGATCTCTTGTCAGAATTTAGGTATGATGGTGAAGGTAAAGTGGCCTAGCTTGAGTACTAACAAGACTTCTATGTATTTATTGATGAGGCAGATGACTTCTCTGATGAAGAGGCCAGTTTCTTGCTTTCACACACACTTCGCAAATCCCCACAATGATGGTGCAACAACCTACCACCCCGTAGCATGCACTCACTTGAGCAATTCTGTAATCTCATTGAATCTACTTTCCATCATTTTGATTTGGAACCTCTTGACAAAAAATTGTTAAAACAACGAAAGAATCTACAAGAATTGCTTATGGATATTTGGAAGTGCTTCCATGTATTGCAGTTTCAAGCTCCGAAAAGTCAGATGAAATTTCAGTATCTCATGGACAAATTTGAATATTTACTTAAAAAATCACTCCATCCCAAGATGAAGTTTAAGTTCAAACCCTGCTTAGTATAATTTGGTGATGGAGTTGTGGAATCATAGACAGACATAGTCGTTGTCACAAGTGACTATCCATCATCCCCTCATCAAACAACTTCACCACCGTAGAGTGATGTGGGATAACATGCACAAATGTATTTTCAACTGTAATATCCTCCCAACATCACTTCTCTCCATTTTCGCACAGATTTGGTTGTGAATCCCATGGGTTGTCACATGCCTTTGTTACAACAACCTTCACCTTTGTGTTCTACTGATCCTATGGATTGCAATGTCTTGTGTTTTTTCATTCCAGACTCTACACCGGTTTTGAATGAGGATCAAGCCATCGACGGAGTTGGTGTTGCACAACCAACTTAAGTTTTCATTCATGATAAGTATGACTAGGAACCTGCACATCAACCCGTGGCAAAAGATGATCTCCTTCTTTCTGTGCCTCCTCTTTTCCCTGACATCTTTAGTGATTCCACTATCTCCTGTTTTCCATGTGTAAATCCACCAAACGAATGCACCCATTGTTGATCATTCGCAGAACGCACCGGATGTCAGCCTATCATTCGACAGCAGAGAGGACAAATCATTCGTTGAACATCCACTTGATTTTTCATCTGCTTTTTCCAAAAACGCAGAGGGTGAACATTCTTGCTTCTCATTTGCCCCTATGTGGGATTCATTAAATCATGAGGATGTCAATAAACATCCTAAATTTTCTGATCTTGGTTGTCATGATCTTTGTACTTCTTCATCTGATCACAATGTTGATTCACTCATTACTTATCTATCTAAGACACTGGTCTTCGATGATCTATCTATTGACGAAGTGAGAACCCTATAGGTTGTCGAGGCACTTCAACCTAAGCTAATGGTTATGTCAGGCCCTCGCTGTCCTGAGGTTAGTTCCACTTCTGATCAGAAAATTTGCAAAACACCCAAGGCTCCCCATCACTCATATGTATACACTGAAGATCAATCCAACACTCAGATTTCACTTCCTCCACTTGAACCACACGATCCCATCACTCATGCATTAGAGGAATATTACACAGCAAGCACATGTGCGTGATGCAAGTTGTCTTTGTTTCTCTCATTTTCTTGCATGTCACAGTCAAGAGTATGCGTATGCTTAAAATCTGCACGCAGTGTCGCATAGTGACCATGATAAGTCCACGGATTGCATGTCATGCGCTTACACTCATTTTTTCCCTGTGGACGCGTTTAAA
>APFE030582846.1:407430-417941 GCA_000404065.3 Pinus taeda | reverse complement strand
AATTATTTACATACTCTGCTTTAAAAGCATACAATTTATAATAATAAAAAAAATGAAAATCTCGTGAAAATTATGAATAAAAAAACAATTTAGATAACCAGTGTCAAATTAGAAATAAACGATCTAAAATACACCATATCACACAACATTTCATGGAAGAAAGATATTGAGAAAACAAATCAGCTAAAATCACAGTACAGGGACACGGATTTCTAAAGATGTGCAGACGCACTAATAAAATCTTAAATCAGTAAGCACTGAGATGGAAAGAATCAAACCTGTTGAAGCAAAGTCGACTCAATGCTAGCCGGCGTTCACAGAAAAAAAAAAAGGAGTTGTCTATAATGCGATTTTTTGGAGATTCCGGTGACGGAATCCGGCGAAAGAAATTGAGGTTAAATCTTGATTTGCTGCAGTTAAAATGGTTTCTTAACTGCATATTTGGATTCAGCACCTTGAAAAACCCCTGGGACACTTTGATTGTGCAGAAACTAGCTATCAAACTTGCCATTCCAATAAATTGCTACCTGATTTTGACGGGAAAAACCCACCGGAAAGCCTTTCAAAAAATCGCGTTATAGACAACTGCAAAAAATAATGGTGCAATTCACATGCCACCTAACACCAACTATTCGGTTGGCATAATCGAAGCACCAACGATTCTTTTGGCTTAATCAAAGTTGTAGTCAAGGGGAATCCAGTCATACCGGCCCCTACAGCGTCAATGATCAAAACACGTTTATATCGGAGTTGAATTGACTATAGAGCGAAGAAAGTGCACACATTGACTTGACTTGAGTAGCTCAGATAGTTACAAATTTTTGGCAAGGGTTAATCAGCCTGTCATGCGGCATTAAATGCCTTGGTACATGTATGTTCTATAACAAAATAACACACAGTTTTTGGTGGTTACATAAATTAAAAATAAAAGCTGTGTGTTATTTTGTTATAGAGCATGCATGTACCAAAGTATTTAATGCCCTATGGTAAACTGGTTAACCCTTACCCAAATTTCTTCCATCAAAAAACATTCACCTTAAAATATTCCACAAATTTCTTCCATAAAAAGTATTCCACGCATCGACGAAGACTTTTGTTGAGTGGGTCAGAGGGGCCAAAATTTCTTCGCGTGAAATATTGCACTAATTAGCTTGTGGGGCCCGAAATTAGCTTGTGGGGCCAAACTACAGACTCCTGTCTCGAAAGATTTACGGTCTGGTCCAGTGCTGGAGAGATATATCTAGTAAAAATTGCAAAGCCTGTCTCTCATATACAATCAATTCTATTTTCTCAAGTTTTTGTGGGAAGGAAGGAGCTAGGGTTTGATCGGAAGCTGTACTGCTCGTTATGAAATCTATCCTTTCTTTAATTCGATTTTGCCCCCATCCCCATCCCCATCCCCATCCCCAGCAAAAGCACCAGCTATTACACCGGTGGCATTCCCATCCCCAGCAAAAGCACCAGCTATTACACCGGTGGCTGATACACCAGCGAAGCAGATCACAAAGTCGAGAGCTTATGCACCAGGGAAGCAGATCGCGGGGTCACATAAGAAGTCTTCAATGAAAATGATCATAATTTTAGGTGTGGTTAGCAGCTGGCTTCTCGTGTAGGTGTGATTAATGGTGGATTTTGCTCACTAGGTTTATCGGAGTAATATCATATTATGTATATTTATTTTGAGAATGTATTGAACATATAATAGATAGAGGGGTTTTGTATCAGCAGTATAAAAAATAGAATTTAAGGTTAGTAAAAAATCATACCATTTTGGCTAATTTTTTTAATTGTAGATTCATGTTCAAAATCAAATTTTTCTTTCTGAATAGAAGTAAAATTCATTAAAATTTTATATTTTAAATAGGTTATATGACTTTTTTAATTGTAGAGTTATGTTCAAAATCAAATTTGTCTTTTTGAAAAAAGTAAAATTCATTAAAATTTTATATTTTAAATAGGTTACATGATTTTAATTGTAGAGTCAGGTTCAAAATCAAATTTGTCTTTTTGAATAGAAGTAAAATCCATTAAAATTTTATATTTTAAATATGTTACATGATTTTTTTTAATTGTAGAGTGCCGCTCAAAATCAAATTTGTTTTTTTGAATAAGAGTAAAATTCATTAGAAATTTATATTTTTAAATAGGTTACATGAAAGAAGAATACCATGGGTAAAAACCAAATATTGTCAAAACCATTCCAAAAACTATGGCATGACAAAACTTTGAGTCTGATAGTTAAAGAATAATACCATGGGAGAAACATTGGGTTTCCAAAACCATGTAAAAGTCCATAGACTATAAAAACTTGAAATTCTATAATTTAATTTATTTAACTGTATAATTAAAATATAATAAAATTAATAAAATATTAAAACATTAATTTAAAATACCATGGGAGAAACTATGAATTAATCTATATTTTTATTTATTTTATTTGGTTTTGACATAAATTTGAATGAATAAAAAATATTCTAAAATTTATTATTATAATGGTTTTACTTTATTTTTAATACTTTTATTTTTATTTTATTTTTTAAATTTTTTATTTTTATTTTTATAGAATTGATTTAATTCAAAGTAAATTTATATAATATACAAGAAAACCACAACAAGACAACATCTATTAATATATAATTTTTTTTTTAATTTGTATAAATATAAACGAATCAACATTAAATTGTATACCAACTCCATAATTATTAACTAATTTTGAATTAAAAAATTTAAGTATTGATTTTTTAAAAATTGATTTAATTTTAAATTTTATTCTTAATTTTTATAATGTGTAAACGAATCGCATTTCAACTTATCTATTAAATTATAGACCGAACTCAATAATTACTATTAAGTAATTTTGAATAAAAAAATTTAATCATGAATTTTTATTTTAATTGACTCAATTTTAAATTATATTCTCAACGACGACCTTTTAAAATCTTCATGATATTTTTTCACTTTTTTAACGTATTAAGAGGAAGGTTTATAACCTTCTTACGTGTAGAGAGGAAGGTTTATAACCTTCTTACGTGTCGAGAGGAAACAATAACCTTTTTATTGCTTTTTATTTTTTTCGCAATCTATACCAAATTAAATAAACGTTTGATCGCACCTAAACACCTTTGATAGCATCGTATATAATAGTAGTTGTACGGCATTATAAAATCTCAGATTTATTATATCTGTTAATTTCTTCTATCTCAAAAATATCTCTAAGATAGTTTTTCTAATTTTTATGAGTCCCTATCAACAAGTGGTATTTTCATATAATAAATTGCAGATTAATAGGAAAATAAATAAGTTTTTATGAGTCTTTATCAAGGTAGGATTAGTTCATTCACCAGAATTGGTTTAGTATTGATTAATATAAATGGTAATATCTAATTTTGGAAAAATAACTATTTATTTTTCAATATTATTGAAATTTTTGTTTTTCAAATATTTGATTGAACTATAATTTTGGAGGTTTTATTGTAGCCTTTCTGCCATGTGTATAACTGTTTTAAATTTTTTTGTTATAATTTCTGGATGTAGTTACAATATTTACCTCATGATTTTTAAATATTTGTGCAAGAAATCATACTCATGTAAATAACCTAAATCTAATAATTACTAATTATAAGAGCTATATGTGAAAAAATAAAATTAAGAAAGAAATGTGATTCTAATAAATCAAAAATCAAGCATTCAAATTATTTTTTGTTATTGTTAATTAGGTCTTTGTATTCATTAATTGTAAATAGGAATATAACGTAGGGTTAATACTTTTATGTTTGCTTAACATATTTTTATTTGATTTTAAAAAATAGTAATTATATATAAAATATAATTTTAAATAAAATTAAAAAAGAATGGTTCCAAGATCTAAAACTAAAAACTATTAACCATAATAGTTATAATATAATATGTAAATAAAATAAATTTAATAATTAAGGAAAATAAATCTTAAAACGTTCTAAAAATTAAGAACTATGTAACCAAAAACTATTTAACAAAATTTGGAATTCGAAAAACTAATAATTAAATAAATAATAAACTCACATAATTCTAAAAACTAATCATTTAACAAAATTAAGAATTCTAAAACCTAATAACTAAAATAAAACTATTTAAAAAAAAATAACTAAAAAATAAACTCACAATAACTAAATAATAAACTTAAAAAAATGTAATTATAAAAAAATAACATAATGGATAAGCTAAGCTCACATATTCATGCATTTTTAAAGTAAATAAATACATGAAATAAACTAACCACCAACGTGACGAAAGATAAGTAGTAGGTGCGATAAGTAGTAGGTGTGTTTCTCGCTTGACACTTGCTCAAAAAAATATAACTAGAAGTCAAATTGATTTTAATTAGTAAGTCGTTGAACCAGTGGATAGGTTGTAAGAGCGCACACAAGAGTTTGAGTTTAATCTTCTAACATTATGAAATTTTAAGCAATAGAGAAAAATGTAATAAGTATAAAATATAGAATTAGAAATAAATACAAATACAATCATATATTTGGAGAATTAACTCTTATTTGTCTTGTGTTTATTAATCGATATTCATTATTAAATGTAATTGTTATGTGATTGTTAATTAGTTGGATATGGGAGATTTAGTCCAACTAATATAGTTCTTATTTTGGTGTTTTGTTGAGATATTTTCTCAACCAATTGATTGTACGGTTAAGATATAATTTCTTTCTTGAACCAATATTTGTTGTATTGATATGTGATGTTGAATAAAATGCAAGGTAGTTTTGGTGTGCAAACAGGTTTTTCAACTTGGTAGCTAGGAGCTTTGGGCCTTTCTCCTTAATGGAGGGCTTATGATAATGGGATATGCATTGCAGAAATAAGTTTAAACTAGCATAGTTTGTTTTGAAGTTTTTACATGTTTAATGTGGGATGTGGAGTTGCATAGCATTTCTATGAATGGAGACTTACGGCAATAGATCATAGTGGATTCTTTGTCCGTGCACCAATGAGCTTTAATACTACCAGTAACCATCGTATCATTCTCAAATCCTTCAGATTTAATATCACTCAGATTATGAGCACATCCAACTAAAATGTTGCAACGAAAAGAATTACGAGATGATAGTGAATCTAGAGAATTGGTGATGGGCTCAATCATTCAAATTGAACCTATGATGTTGTCAAATTCCTCATGGAGAGTGTTTTGGTGAGTAATTTTGTATACTTTTTTCTGTAGCCATTGATGGTCTACGATAATGGTTATCTCTGAAACAGAGTAGTTTCATTGTGTACATTAGTATGCAAAGAAATTTTATTGTTGGGGTTGTTGCCCATTTTTCAGCAAAATGCAAAACCCATTAAAACCATGGGCAGACAAAGGGGTTTTTTCTATATACTGTCCTCTGCAACTGTTTTAGGCGTTAGAGAATTAAGGTCATGGATGTTCCCTTCTATACTAGAGACGAGAGTTTCATCCATGTCGCACTACCCTTTCTGTGATTTGTGTTGACATTACACAACATTGTAAGGGATCTGTGAAATGGAATTTTACTTGTTGTTAGTGCACGACCGTGAACTCTTATCACAATGTAAACACTATTTTATAATGGCAATGCACAACATCCTGTGAATCTTTGAATTTGGGTAGTGTAGTAGTTAAAATTATTAGCATTATAATTTGTTTGTAAAATTTGTGATAATGAACTGTCAAAATCCCATAAGGCGGTCAGTTGTAAACCTAACTCTAGATACATTTTGTATCTAGACCACTCTTCTATATCACTGGCGAGTACAGTGGTTGGTACTCATGTACCTCGGTAGATGGGAGCTCATCCATAGAATGACTAGCAGTTTAGTTATTGCAAATCAGTAATCAACTGTGTCTGAAGCAATTATTTTAAGAGATTGAGTGGTGTAAAACTCAATATGAATGGTTTTCTAGATATTTTGACGGTTATGGATCTATGGAAGGATGCCTCATTTGTTGAAGACGTGAGAATGGTCTTCTGGTGAGGTTATGCGGCATCTTGCGATGTTGTTCAATAATTTACTTTAGGAGATCCATGTTTCATGAGTTCGAGAGTGGAACTCAAGAATCCAGTTTGCCCACTACACCTTTATGAGGGTTATGAGATAACTTGATGGATTTGTCTCTATGAGATTTCAAAGATGTTTAAAGAAGCTAATGAAGATGGTGTAGAGGAAAAGATCAAGACAAGTACTCATTAAGGGAGGGACTTGGAGAACTAACTCCTACTTGTCTTGTGCATTAATTGATATTCAACATTAAATGTAATTGTTATGTGATTGTTAATTGGTTGGATCTAAGATATTTAGTCCAAGTAATATAGGCTGCTCCTATTTTGTTGTTTTGTTGAGATATTTTCTCAACCATTTGATTGTATGGTTAAGATATAATTTATATCTTGAACCAATACTTTTTGTATTTATATGTGATGTTTAATAAAATACAAGGTAGTTTTGGTATGCAAACAAGTTTTTTAACTCATATTTTTCAAATTAAACCAAATCTATGGGCCAAAGGCCGAAAACAAATTCAATAATAGTGAAATGGAAATAGATTTTTGTAATGTCCCTTCCTAATTGTTTTACCAAGGTGAGGAGAAACCATTTTTGGCCATTTTGTTATTTTTGGCTTAATGCAATTTCGATGGAAGAACTTAGGAGAAAGGGGGTTGATGTGCCTTTTAGTGGATTGTGGGGGCCACTCACCCACAGAAAATATGCACCCCTTGGAGGAAGCTCGATTTTCCTAAGTGTGGATTTGAAATATTTGATGGGGCCACACGTGGGGCCCAATGAAGCAAGAATAAATAGAAAGAAGTGAGCATAATTTAGAGTTTTTGATCATTTGAAGAATTTTGTTGTTTCTTTGGTTGTTTAGCTAAGCTATGGAGTGTTGTTCAGCACAAGAGCTTCCCAAGGAGTGAAGCTCACCCCTCCCTTCGATCGACTTCAAGTGTCACCCTATGAGGGATTCCATTGCCCATGTCAAATTGTCATCTTCTAGAGGAGAATTTTTAGCAGTAGATCCAACCATACACCCAATTCGAATTGCAGGTTGGAGGGACTGCGTCATCTCCACTCTGGATTGCGCAGTCACTAGAGAGGGACATCTTGGTTGGAGGTTTAGCAGGTGGATTTGGGAGTTGGGTTGTAGAGAGATTATTGGGAGTCTAATTTGGGGTGGTTTGCAGTCTTATAGCATTTTCAATTGTAGGCAGTGAGCACCAGTGTTGGAGGAGGGCCAAACCCCAAGGGTCGAAATTGGCAAATCAAAACTAGGAAAAACCCTTTCTAGGATTTTCTAGGTTTTTGGAGAGGAGTACATCTCCAAAGTTACAGAAAATTTTGGGTTGTTTTATGGGGGTAAATCCAGTGTTGGAGGAGGGCCAATGCCCAAGGGGTCGAAATTGGCAAGTCAAAACCAGACAAAACCCTTTCTGGGCTTTTATGAGTTTTTAGAGAGTACATCTCCAGAGTTACAAAAATTTATGGGTTGTTTTGAGGGGGTAAATCAAATCCAGAAGTCAGCTAGAAGAGCAGCTTTTAGGGGACAGCACAGTATTTTGGAGGCAACAAAGATTACATCAGCTAGGTAGTATTTTATCATCCACCTAAGACATGTATATTTCCTTGTGCAAGCACAGGTGCACTCCTTCCACCTCATATTGTACTCCAACAGTTATAATTAATAAAAATTGACCCATTTGGTGTTCCAGGCAAATTTATGTTTACATGTGTGTTTACTAAGTAAATGTATTTGTTGTAATTGTTGCATGTCTTTGTTATATCTATAAATTTTTACTTTGGAACATTACAGTTGTATCAGAGCATGATCTTGGCCAGTTGTGGGGAGGATAGCAAGATCATGGAGGAGTTGTTGAGGTAGAGCCAACAATTGGTGAGGTAGAACCAACAGATTCTAAAGGGGATGCAACGACTGATACATAACCAACACAAGAGCCAAATACATACATGTGCATCCCAACAGTACAACACCCACATGTATGGTCTATCTGACCATCATACCATGCCTCATTCCTTGGATGAATAGGAGAAGGAGAAGTATAGTTCAAGGCTTGGACCATCATGTTATACACGAAGATGATTTTGCTGGTGGAGACTTGGTTTTAGACATCAGGCCACATATGAGGAGGCCAAACATAAGGTTGAGGGCATGCAGGGTTGTGAGGAGAACATAGATGAACACATCGTGACACAAGAGCCACCCTTGTGGGAGTTTCCTTTGGTATAACTGATTGACACATTGGTGGAGATAGTTGGGCACACACCCATAGGACCATCCATTGATGAGGTGCCAATAGGCATAGAGGTACCCAAAGCTATAACAGACTTCCTAGATAATAACTACATCCAACAACATGGAGAGCACCATAAGAAGCGTGAGCTAGATGAGGATGTTATGCTTGAGGAGGTACATGTGGTGGGGTAGCTCGAGACTCTGGTTGAGCCCATCATGGAGGAGGATGGGAAGTCATCTTTTGGGTCTGCCATCAACGGGGAGCAGATAGATGCACAGGTAGCTAGCAGAGATGCAGTACTTACATTCAGTAGCTTTCTTCAGGCTTACGTAGATGGGGCCTACAATACAATTAGGTTACCTTTGCACATTGGAGGGAGAGTGCTGAAGTTACCTAGACATATTGTATATATTGTTCGAGCTAGTGCGAGGAGGTGACATGAGTTGTGTAGGGAGAAACACTCACATGATAGATTTTCTATATACTTGTGGACTCTTGCATTTGATCCCTCTCATGGGGTTTGGTGGTGTTGATGCCTCGAAAATCGTTGCAACAATAATGGGGGATAACCACCTAGTCTGGACCTTAAAGCAGCTCCTTTTCCGTTTGGATTAGTGGCTCCGATTGGTTTAACTAGGTCCAGTTACCTTCTCCCTACCGCTATTGGTTTATGATGTATCTTTAACTACCAATAGACAGGGATATCAGATCACTTCTTCTTGCTGATTAGGCAAGAGAATGACCCTTAGGCTGATTTGGGTTCAACCAAACCACAACTAAAGTTTTGCCTCTTTGGGAAGAGGACTTAAAAATGTAGAATTTAATCTAAATGCGAGCTTATTCTATAATGCAGGCAAAAAGAAACTAATCTTAATCCTATCTTAATTAGGAAAATATATATCTAACCCAACTAAGAGCAAGATAATTAGAGTATTGGGATTTAAATATGTCTTGTTTATAATGAATATCAAATTAATGAAGTAGTTCAATTAACTGGCATTATGGATACCAAAATACATCCTATTGAGACCTATCAACTGAAATAATAAACCAACAACATTCCATGAAGTAGTTCACAAAAATGATATTGATTACCAAATCAATAAATCCAATAATTAAACAATAATATGCAAAAATAGTTCATAACACATTACTATTTAATAAATCATTTTTATAAGATAGATTTCTGAGCAAGTAGTTACTCAGAAATTAGAATTTAATCCATAAGAACAGAGATACATAATAACAACATTGAGACAAATTACCCATATTGACAAAAGTGCAAAAACATGAATAAAATGAAACATTTTTGTTACCATAAAAATGAAACTGATATTTGAAATAGTAGTTTTAGAAATACCAATTTATTGCATCCATTTCTCTGACTCTGGTCTCCAACAGTCCTTTACATTGCTTGAACTTTTGCCTTCAAAACTAGAGTAGTACAAACTATGCCTCTCATACATAATTCAAGGTACAAAGGAAAAATCTTCAATAATCCCCAGATCTGAGATTTTCTCTCCTCCTCCTACAACTCTAAATTTCTATTATAGTAGTGCTTTTAGAAGTCTAAAATTGCAGAGAAGAGTAGCCTCTTATTACATTCTACAATCTATTATTTATACTATTTGTGAAGGAATTCTTGAGAGGAAAGTTTGTTGAAGAGAAATCTGCCCAATCTAATTTCATTTGCTCAAAATTCCAATCTTTAATTGCTAGAACTTTCTCATTGATTTAGATCATTTTCTCCATATTTCTTCTATTGTTTTCCTGCAAAAAGAAATCAAAATGAATTAGGATGCAACAATAAAATCAAAATATCATTGTTGGCATTTAAAATAAATCCAATCAAATTCAATTAAATAAATAATTGAAAATAAAATGTAAGCTTTCTATTGATGCATGGGATGGTTTGATTGGCCAAGGATATTATTGACGAAGGGATCTGCATTGAGAAGAGGCTTGGACAAATGAAAATGCAGAAATAAAACTCAGAAATTTGATTTTGTTTTAGAAATTCGTAGCTTGTTCTTCTGCCTGATTTTTGACCCAATAAATGACCAAATTTGTTAGTGAAACCTCCTCAGAATTATTCTCCTTGATTTTATCTTTCCAATGAGCCGTCATGGGCCTCATTTGCCCAAGTATAACTCAATCCATGAGCCTCCAAAGTTGATGCATCAAATCGGATGTAAATCTGGAAATTCTGTTGCTGGGCTAAAAAAGAGAATTTCAATTAAAAATCTAATCCTAAAT
>APFE030582846.1:370269-402858 GCA_000404065.3 Pinus taeda | reverse complement strand
GTCGGCTCTGATTATGTTATGACCCCTTAGACTCCTATATATAGAAAGGAGGTCTTTTCATTTGTATCATCGAAGAATTGTTCATTTATGTAATGTAAAGGAGGTTTCCCCCTCTAAGAGGTTGAATTCTAAGGCGTTTATCTATCTTTTCTATCTTTTTGTAAGCTGGTTTCATAACAAAATCTCTACTGCATCATGGACTAACTCAGCAAATGTACTCAAGACTGCTCTCTGGAAAGTGGCAGGAGAATTACATAGGCCAAAAGGAAGGACCCTATAGGCAAAATTACCCCAAGGACAAGTGAAGGTGGTTTTATCCTAGTCTTCCAGGCTGATCTGGATTTGATTGTCCCTGTTGAATCCATCTAGGAATGACAAAAACTTTTTCTTTGCCAGGCCATCTAACACTTGGTTGATGAAAGGTAGAGGGAAATGGTCCTTATTTTTGGCTTTGTTTAACTCTCTATAATCAACACAAATCCTCCACTTACCATTTTTCTTTGGAACCAACACCAAAGGAGAGACCCACTCACTATCAAAAATAGGGTAAATGAATCTTGCATCTAGCAGCTTTTGCAGTTCTTATTTGTCTATATCTTTGAGAGTTGGATTCATCCTCCTTTGGGGCTGTTGGACTGGTTTGCAACCTTCTTTGATATAAATGTGGTGAGTACACACCGAGGGGTGCACTCCCTTCATTTCTTTGCAACTCCAGGCAAAGGCATCCAGGTGTTCCTTTAGCATGTTGCACAACTTTTGTTCTTGGTGAGAAGAAGGAGATGGTTTGATTTTCAAAGTTCTCTCAGGGCCGAATTCTATGGTTTTGACACGGATGGTTGTTCTAGGTTTCCTTTACTACTTCTTCTAAGGACAATGTACTGGGAGTTGGACTTTGGAGTATGTGTTCAATCAAATCATCTTCATCCGGTTGTCCCCCTCCCATGGTTGTTTCCAAGGTATAGAGTTGGGCAGAATAAACTTCATCTTCTTCTTCCTCCTCTTCCATCCATAAAGGTAGGTCATGTTCTAGAGATGGTTGGGCAGGAGGATATATAGATAACTTCTTGGACATATGCCCATTCTTGATAGTCATATTTCCAGCCCTGCAGTTGATGTAGGCATCGACAGTGGCTAGCTAAGGCCTCCCAAGGATGAGAGGGTAACTAGTAAGCTTAGCCTTAGGCTGGAGAACTAGGAAATTTGTAGGGTATTCCCAAGAGTCAATGGAGACCATCATATCCTCCACAATCCCCTCAAGGGTCACTGTGCAGCAGTCTGCAAGTTATAGGACCATTGTAGTCTTTCGCAATGAACCCTGGAGGTTGAGCTTGAGCATGGTGTCCTTGGTCATCACATTAATGGCAGCCCCAAGATTGATCAAAGTGTGTGGGACAATGGTGACATTGATGTGCACATCTACTACAGGGCTTCCATGGTCCAAATACTTTGGACAGATTACCTGCCCAAGCATTAAGTCGAGCAGCTGTCCAATGACATTAATGGTAGGGGCATACCTTCTTTGCATCCCCGGATGCTTGAAGAACTTATCCTTGATAAACTTGTTGTAAATAGGCATATCCTTTATAGCTTGGAGAAGTGGAATTTTTACACATAGGTTTTTCAATTTGCCTAGAAGTTCAGTCTCTTCTAGGGTAGGATGGACTGATTGGGTTAGTCTCTAAGGAAATAATGGTGGATTTAATTTAGGCATGATTTCCTCTCTTTCTTCCTCAACCTCCCTAGGTGGAGGTAGAGGTTGGTTGTCCAGGATTACTCTACCAGATCTCAAGTTGAGTTCCTATATTTCCACAGCATAAGATAGATAGGATGTCTCTCTACTATATACTTGTTATGCCTGTCTGTTGTTCGGGTTCGGATTTGACTGGGCAAGCATATCAGGTTGTTTAGGTGGGACAAAGTGTAAAATATGTGGTTGAGCAAGTGGTGAAGGCAATATGGCTGGAGCATTGTTGTATGGGGGCCTCCACCCCTGGGGTAGTGCATTCCATTGAGGTTGTGGCGGAGAATATTGTTTAAATGATTGGTTGGTTGGCTGGGAATGATACTGAGGTGCAAAGGACCAAGGAGGAGGTGTAGACCAGGAAGCATGAGCAGGGTGGCCCCAAGAGAGAATGGATGTGGTCTGGTTGGGGTTGTAATATGCATGGGATGACCCTTGCATGCCCTGCTGTATGGCCTAGGTCGATGGGGTCTCCTTTGGTTTACGTAGCAAAGGTTTTGTTACCCCTTCAACTCCATAATGTACAAATTTTAGTCTAGGTAGAGAAGGAAACTTGTCTGTGGAGTTGTTTTCTTCATAGACTGAGCAAATTTCAATCGAATTTAATGGACATTCATTCCTAGGGTGCCTCCTAGTGCATCTAGGGAAAAAATGGCTAAGGATCTCTCTGCTTCCTCCTGTTTTCTCTTAATGTTCACATTGTCCATTTGTAGGGTGAGGGTTTGCAGAATCTCACTCTTGAAATCCTCCAACATGTTTCCAATTTCACCCTTGATGGATGAAGTGGAAGAGGATGGGCTGACCATAGGTTGGCTACCCCTACTCTTTTTCCTAGCTGCCCTTGAATGGTTTCTAAAGACAATCTTGATATCCTCATAGGGTAACTGGTAGATGTACCCTCATGCTAACAATTTTAGGGTATCTAGAAGATCTTCCCTTTCTCATCTAAGTAGGACTAGCTTTAGTGACTCAGGGTCAAGTGTGCATTTGGCCCTTTTGTAGCTAAGATGGAATCTTTCTTCATAACCTTCTAGGGATTCATCATGCCCTAAGGTCATCCTATAAAATTCCTCTTTAGTGTCTTTGGACCTACAATGGTCTTGATACTTGTTGTTGAAGGCTTTTTGCATCTGAGCCCAAGTTGTGATGTTATCCCCAGGTAAACCCATGAACCAATGCAAAGCTACATCCTTGAGAGTGGATAGGAATAGTTTCAACTTCTGCTCATCATTGGCATAGTCATAGGTTTGACATATGATAGAAAATTCAAATAAGAAAGTTTTTGGATATTCTGAGGTCAGGCCATGGAAATGTGGAAGGGCGGAGGAGCTTACATTCTTCATCTTAGTATCCCCATTGGTTTCCCTAATGGGAAAGGTACCCTCAACTCTTTCTCTATTTCCTCTGTCATTTCTATTTTCTGCCATTGGATCAGTAGGAATGGGTTCTTTTTCTTCTTCTTCCCTTGTAGGTTCTTCAAATATTTCAGTTTTCTCACCTAAGGGTTCCTCCAATTCAAAGCCACTGAAGAAGAGGGAAGGTTGGTTGTTTGAAGTAGTGGGGCTATTTGGAAAAAATTTCCCTGAGTTATCCCGATTCCTACGAGGCATGAAAAAAAATGTTTTTATTTTGTTTTGAGTTTTTTTTTTTAATTTGAAAGTCATTGCAGAATTGAAATTGCAGACTAAGTGAAAACTAACTACTTGAATGAAATCTTACTTGCAGAATGCAAAGGAAAGAAAAGAATGCAGAATGGAAAAGAAAGAAACTAAATTACTCTTGCAGAAATGAAACTACTAGCAGAATATCATAAACAAGAAATGGAAGAAAGAAATTTGTAATTGCATATTACTCAAACACCTCCCCAGCAACGATGCAAAAATGTGATGAGTACCAGTGTTGCAGCAAGAATGTTGTAACTCTTGGGGCTACCAACTTTACTTTATCAACTGAGGGTTCGTACAAACTTGGAGGTGACAGTGTTGTATACATGAGTAAAAGTGATGTTTCTGCATTTTGTCACTGTTTAGCTGGCGAGAGACCACTAGGGTTTTTCAAGCTAGAATTCTATGGATTCAAAAGAAGCTTGGTTACTGATGAGGGAAAGATAGATCTACTCTAAGATAAATCTTGTCTACTACAATAAGGAAAAAGACTGAAATCCAATGCTAAAACACACCATTTCCTACCTAATTGCTAAGAGACTATGTTTTAGAGAGAATACTAGATTAACATGTATGAAATTCAACTTCCTTAAGCATGTAAATTCAAATCATCAACATTCTACTATTGTGCATGTAAATGGCTACAACAAATATGTTTTTTTGCTTTTTGTCTCTTTCCCTTTTTATGGAGAAGTGTGAAAGCTAATATCTCTTGCTGGTGTGGCAGGTGGCTTAGGGATGTTGGAGGATGGTTGGAAGGTTTGGGGGACCCTTAGATGACCTTGCCTAGCTTCCTAGAGGTTTTCCCTCAATTCGGCCTCAAAACAGGCAACTACAGGAAAACCTACAAGATGTCCTAAAAACCTAAAGGACTCTTGTATTTCTACAGGATACCTCCGAGAGAAAAAGATGGGTGTTGAAGGTGATGGAGGGCTTAGGGAATGTGGTTGGTGGATTGAATGAAGTAAGAAAATGCCTAGGATCACTTAGAACTAAAAACCAAGGTTGGGAGATGGTTGGATTTTCTCAACATACTTGGAGAAGTTTCCTTGTAAAAGGACGAAATTAGTGAGGGTCTTAGTGAAAGCAAGGAATGATCATGGATGGATGGAGCTTGAAGGAGGTTTCTAGCTATGAGATCTCTCTTTACTTATGAAACACCTACACTACATCAAACATTCATATTTTCCCAAAAATCATGTAAACAAGAAGAATTTCAATAAGCTAGAAAAACAAAGTTTAATGAGCTAGCTTCCTACTTCATGCATGAGGAAAATTTTCAAAACAAGATGAAATCATTGATGAGATCTACTATAAGACTGAAGATGCAAGAAATAATAGCTAAATCCTACACTTGCAAAAAGATCAAGTGTTGGCTTAAGCACAGTAAACTCTAAATTCTATGAGAAAGTAGAATTCTCTCTTTTTTGGGACTGCATAGGGGTCCTTTCCTCAAATCAAGATCCCTGAAGGAAGAAGTGAGGCCAAAATACCTATTGACATATTTTTGATGTTCCTTTTAACCCTTGTAACTACTGCTGAAGTAAAGCACAAATGGAAGCAAACTAATAAACAAACTAATCAAATCTATATTACTTGCAATGAAATACTTCTAAGGACAATTTAACCATGAATCTATAAAATTAATCTAAGCATACAGATACAAGAAGAGGAGCCTTTGCTGCTAGGGTTGGGCCCTAACCCAAGAGCTTCAACCCTTTGAGTTAACCCAGTGTTGGATCAAGAAAAAGCTCATTCTCATTATCAAAACAAAAAATTACATGGAAATTCCTTCCAAAAGTCTAGAGCTCAAAAATAACTAGTGTTTTTACCACAAAAATTCGAATCCTAGTGAGGCTCTAGGCCTCTTTATTTATACAACTGAAGTCCCCAATGACTTCCTTAAATCTAGGGAGGCTTGGCTCCCAAACTCAAGGCTACCTTTTGATCTTCATGACTTGGCTACTTGTACTCCGAGCTAGTGTGATTGATGGAGGAATATTTGACTGAGGGAGGAGTAAATGAGGAGGATTTACCTCCTACAATCTCTCTTCCTTGTCCCATTTGAGTTTCAGCCTTTAATCTTGCCAAAATTCCCTAATTTTCTCTCACAAACCTGCATTCAATGCACATTATTCCATTAGGCATAATATCTCACTTTGACTCATCTCATTAAACAAAATATAATCAAAACATGGAATAAATTGTGAGAAGAGTTGATTTGACTAAGCTAGGAGGTGAATTAAGGTCCATATAGTTACCCAATAATGAGGCTCATCACTATCTCAATCCAACATTGACATAATTAGTCAAAGAACATTAAAATCAATCTTGTGCAAAATCGTTGTAACCCAAACTGTCTCCCCAAGGCATACTGTGGCAAGCAACTGGTTGAAAATGATCAAATATAATTGTAAATTATCTTGTATCTTTTCAACTTTATCACGACAAAGATTTTCTCTATATGACTATAATGTGTGTACACATGGAACGATTCATATCAAGAACTATATAAGTGATCTTTTGTACTTTTTTATCATAGGAACAATTTATCTCTCATTGTATAAGCATTATCTCATATTGTTTTATCATAGTCCAAACTTCAGTGGGAAGGTGAAAACTCAGATCTCCAGGCATTAAATTCCTAAAAGTAAGAATATATTTCATGTTTTGTAACAATTCAACCACAGGAAAAGGAATAACTATAAAATTTCTCACAAATTTTATCAAATTCACCTTGATTTAATGTTGTGCAATGGGAATACCTTTCATTTTAACATTTGGAAGCAACAAAATCCCGTTTTACGGAGGTGAACATATAGGCTAGCCAAATTCTTCTTCATGATGGATGTTGGTGTGGCATGGAGTTTCATAGGGAATTGGTGTGCATTGTTTCTCTGTGGGGATATGGAGTGTCGTGTCTCATGCCTACTGGATTTTGTTGGATGATTGAACATCGATTAACCTTGTGCCATCTAATTTTCTATTAAAACTTGACCGAGATAGAAATGGGGGATCTATGCTTTAATATCATGTCAGGCTGAGATGAATGGGAACTCCCTAATAATTGAACTTCTATTAAGATAAACTTCAATATATACACTAAGGATAGTGAACTTTATGATTCCCATTTGAGGATTTTTTTCTTATTCTTATTTTCTATTTACATATTTACAAATATTTTTTAAGTGTCAAACGCTCACGAAACACTAGATATAAATTATCTAGCAAGAGTGTTTTGATGCTAAGAGCCATGGAAAGAGCATTTAGAATCAACTCTCAAAGAAGGAAATGATAGATTTGTTCATAAATGGGTAGGTATAGTGCTTAAATTTCTAGATCCACTGAGATAAAGTATATATCTCATGAATATATCAAATTTGTATGTGGATATGCTACCCACTTGTTAATCTAGAGGCTCAAAATTTAAGGTGATGATGAATAACACCTTCAAGGCTTGGAAAGAAGTTGAGTAGCGCAATCTCTTAGGAATGATCATCAATCAATTTGTGCAAGTGTAGAACTAAGATTCTTAAGACCATACATCTATTGGAGGTTGCTTCAATGTTAAAAGAAAATATGCAATATGGTGGAGGTTGTTGTAATGTGGATGAAATTTCACTATAGAGAAAGCACCCAAAAGGTTGAGTAACAAAACATGATCTTGGGGATAGAATAGAGAATAGACTCTAGCCTTTTGTCCTAGTTGTATTCAGCAAAAACGCTTATTTCTTGGGTTTTCAAAGATGCATTTAGAATTAATGCTAGAACAAATGGTCAAGAGAAGAACGAGATAATGCCATCCATTTGGATAGGCTTATGCAAATAGTATTATAAATCAAAATACTTGTGAGGACTATTATGCTAAGTAGAGTGTTGTTGGGTTTTGGCATGAATTATTGTCATGGAAAGATGTGTTAATTTTAGATAACAACGGTATGTTCTATGCTTAGCACAATTACTCCAATGTTCCATTAGCAACCCATTGACAATTTCAATTTAGTTTTCCAATAGAAATCACATTAACCATTAATCACATTGATAGTAAAGGTAGATAGAACATAAAACAAAATATATAAGACAAGCCAAGACAAGAGGACACTAGATTTAGTGGATTCTAGGGAAAAAACCCCAATGTGGGGAAAACCCTTTTATCAAATCTTCTTATTATTATATCAAATGTTCAGTAGAGAGAGAGAGTACAAAATGTCAATATAGACTTTCAAAATCAAAGTCAAAACAACCCCCTCAAATTTGTAGTCAAATATAGTCAAATTCAACCCTAACAAAAAAGTCAAAGATGGTCAATGCGACTGTCAAACTTACCTCCTTGAGCTCGGCCAACCTCAATCAAGTATGGCCTTCCTTGTTGATAGAAATAAACACAAAACAATCTAGTCAAATTCAATCAAAGGAGAGAGAAAATATGCTATAATTTTCTGTGGTCAAAGTTGTAGTCAACCTTGAAGTTAGCACTGATCAAACTATATACATATTATCGATTTTTGTGCCCAGAAATGCATCCTAAAGAAATAGAAATAACCCTCTAGAAATCAAATTCAAAACAAGTCAAAGAGTACCTAGTCAATGTTGGTCAAACTTGGTCTGCTCTTGAAATTTTGGCCTTGCAATTCAGTCTAGAAACTCATCCTTCTTTCCACACGTGTTAGAGTTAGAGAGATTGTCTAATAGTTGTACGAACCAATTAGAGGAGGAGAGAGAAGAATATGTGAGTGATGATGATCCCAATTTAGGTGTTAAGGCACTTGTATTTGTACAAGTCGTTGATGTAAGAGTCATGTCCATTAGGCTTCATGAGCCTACATGATAATGTGTCTGACTTAAACAAATTTTCACATGTGTGTGCATAAATTCAAAAACACACTTCTTCTTGTCCAAATTGGATGATCTTTATATAAATTTTGGTCCTCTTGAAAAGAGGAATTTAATGCAATCATCACCTCCATCAAATGAGTTGTGCCAAGGTGGAATTCGGCCCTAGTTGATAATTTTAACACTCCCTCTCAACTAGGGATAATTCCACCTGCCAATCCATCCATCATTATCGATCATCATGCCATCCTATCATCATGAACCATCTCTATATCGCATCTCATCTCTTCTCTGTTCAACGCTGATATGAATAATGAATAAGAATCGATCAAGAGTGAGTCACAAGACCTTACCAGTGTCCACTGACAAAAGTCAGTCTTGATCCCATATCAAGTAGTTGTGGGAAACCATGCATCCAAAACATAGGGAGTATGATAGTATACGAAGCATCTATCAGCATTGTTATGGTCCCAATCTGATTTTCCCAACTCATTAGCCAGATGAGAGGTACTTCCCATGAGTCCCAGACTACATGGGTAGGATGTATGTTGGGGCATCAATAAGAGAAGGTGAACCACTCATCCTGCACATATGCCACAGGAGAAGGTGAACCACTCATCCCATGCATATTTCAATCATAGAGGAAGGTGAAGCACTCACCCCACATACATGTGTCATCAATTTTAGGGGAAGGTCAACAACTCTACCTACACACATGTCAACTATCATGGGGTATCCCAAGCCCTGAGGATCTCTCAGAGCTCAATGTCCAAATCAAACGGGACACTCATGGGGGGGTCTTTCCACAACTCCAAGTCTCTCTCGGAAGGCTAAAAATTTGACCTTCCCTATGGGCTTCATGAGGATGTCTGCGACCTGCTCATAAGTCCTGATGTGTTGGAGCCTTATTTCTCCTTGATGTACCATATCTTGGATAAAGTGGTACCTGATATCAATGTGCTTGGAGCGGTCGTGGAACGTGAGATTCTCCAAAAGGTGAATCCAACTTTGGTTGTCATAGTATATCACAGTGGTATCTAGAAAATGCTCAAATAGCTCAATAAAGAGCTTCCTCAACCAAACAACTTCACAACAAGCCATATTAGTAGCAATGCATTCAGCCTCGACAATGCTTAGAGAAATCGATTTCTGCGTCCTACTCATCCAAGAAATTGAAGCAAATCCCAGTGGAAAGCAACACACAGATGTGTTCTTATTATCTACCACACTACCAACCCAGTTAGCATTTGTATATCCATGTAGCCTCAAATTCCTGACAGTGTATCTCAATCCATAGTTAATTGTGCCATGAAGATATCTCAAGAGATTCTTAGCAACAATCCAATGTATGTGATGAGGCTTGACCATAAATTGACTCAGCGTATTCACAACGAATCATATATCTAGTCAAGAGTTTCCTAAGAACATCAAAGCCCCCACAAGTTTTCGATACTCAGAAGGGTTTGCCAATTCAGGCCCAACAACACTTCCACATAGTTTCTTGAAGTTGATTTCCATCGGAGTAGACACATACTTGCAATCCACCATCCCACATCTCTTGAGCAACTTCACAATGTATTTTCCATGAGAAAGGAAAATCTCACCTAGATTTTCTAGAACTCCGGGCCCAGGAAGTAGCGCATCAGACCTAGGTCTTTCATCTCGAACTTGGAGAACAAGTCCCTCTTGCATTGATAAATGAGAGGGTCTGCACCTATCAGAAAGATATCATCTCCATAAAGGACAAAAATGAGAGGCATGTCCTTTTCAACCATGAAGTATAGGTCAGATCAACATCGTTCCTTGTAGATCCCATGTTAATAAGATAGTTATCAATCCTTTCATACCAAGCCCTAGGGGCTTGCTTCAACCCATAGATGGATTTCTTCAACCTACATACGTGTGTCCTTTGATCTTGTAGTTCGAACCCCTGAGGTTATTCCAAGTAGACTTCCTCCTTAAGTGAGCCATGCAAGAAAGAAGTCTTAATGTCCATTTGATTTAGGCTCCATCCTTGAGAGGCTACGAGAGCAATAATTGATTGGATAGTGGTATATCGGGAAAACGGTGAAAATATCTTGTCATATTTCACTCCTTCCTTTTGAGAGAAGCCTCAGGAAATGCACCTGGCCTTATATTTTTCAGCACTCCCATTAGCTCCATGTTTAATTTTGTATAGCCATTTTGAGGTGACTACGCACTTGTCCTTCGGTCTAGGAACCACATCTCAAACATCATTATTCATGATAGATTCATTTTCCTTATTCATCGCATCCTTCCAGATTTTGTGCTTTGCATCCCTTAATACCTATTGGGATTCTTCCTTTCACAGAATGTCCCACTTGGAGAAAAATGTTTTTCAACATCTTCAAGAGTATCTTTGAGCCATAAAGGTATGTTTCTTGAGGTAGAGGGTGTTGGAATATAATCCTAACATCTACATTTAATTTTTAGCCTAAGTATCCTTGACTTAGCCACATGCATTAAAAATCATGTTCACACTTGGTTTTTGGTAAACTAGCTCGGTGGACCAACTTTCCCTTGTATTTTGCCTTTAAAGGCTTAATATTATGGAAATATTGGTCCAACCAATTTCATAAACCATTTAGACATATAAGTGCATGTTCACATCTAACCACACCTCATCCACTTGAGTTATTTGAGGATTGGCGCCCCACATGAAGATTCCCCCTTAAATCAAGGGATTTGGTCCCCCAAACCATTTTAGCATGTTTTAAAGTTGCCTTTCTTGGGAAATGCACCCCTCCTCATTCTTTCCTCATGGCTGATAGTTACCATAGGTTTTCTTTAGTCATTCTTTCTATTTTAGGCCTCCCTTTAGCTTTGCTTAGCCTTTTCTAGTTTTTTACTAGTTCTTTCCTAGTTTTCTAGATTCAGCAATTTCTATATAACCACCTCCCTTTGGGATTAGAGGTTTGGTTGCTCATGTATTAATATTGTTCATTAATTTAATACATTGATTTTATGGAGCAAATTCTTTCTCTCCTTTATTAAATATCAGTAAATTACCTGTGTTTAATTTAACTAGAATTCTAGATCTACCGGAGTTTTTGCAGGAATTCTACATGGTATCAGAGCTAGTTTGAATCTAGTGGATTGTACACAGTTTTATTTACAGGTATAGATCATCAGGAGGCACAGAAAGCAGCAATGGATCATCTCTCTCAACCCACAAAACTCGTTCTAAATCCTTTCAATTACTTCGAACGGAAGACAGATATCACTCTGCTCCTCCGAAGCAAAGGGCTTTACAGGGTAACAATGGGAATGGAGACTGAACCGACTTCTGCAATGGAGAAGATCAAGTATTTCAATAAATTAGATCAAGCAATTTGGCTAATATGCCTATCAATTTCTAGAGAACTCCTCTTTCATGTTAGCGAAGCCACTACTCCCAATGCAGTCTAGACCACATTGGAAGGACTATTTGGCAAGCAAGATGAAATGAGAGTGCATAAACTGGAGAATGAATTCATATCCCTCAATCCAACTCATTTCAGAAACCTGCAAGAATACTTCACCAATTTTAAATCCCTCCTCGTTGAACGTGATGCATGTGGAGTCAAGAAAGAGGAATATCAACTCATCCTTTCGATTCTCTCGAAATTAGGCCCTGAATATTCCGTATTTGTATCATCTTTTCAAGCATCTAAATTGGCTCAAGAAAAATGGAAAATTCCTCCATTGAATGACTTCATTATAGAATTGTCTCAAGAGCAAGCTAAGTTAGTCCAAATGGGTGTCACCAAGCGTTCAAAGAACCAAACACTTGCAGCTACTGATGCTCCAAAGAGCAGTGGAAGAGACAAGCAAAAAGGGAAGGGTAAATTTAATGAATCAAAGAAGGAGAGACCCATACAACCTTCAGAGAGTTCTTCTTTGCCTAAGGGTAAGAATAAGAAGGAAAGAACACTTTTCAGCTACTGTTCCAAAGGTTTTCATCCCGAAGAAAATTGCATGAGGAAAACAATCTATGACATGGCTAAGCAATTGCAGCAGCACAATCTCACCTTGCCCGAGAATGCAAAGAAGAAGGATGATAATAGAACAGGAGATGGGAGAGGGAGAGCACGAGATGGTCATGCTTTAATGGTTGTCACATCCACTCCATTAGCTTGGATCCTTGATTCAAGTGCATCAAACCATATGGTTGCATCAAAAGATGAATTTTCCTCCATCGAAGAAAGCACCAGATCCCTAATTTACTTGGGAGATGCCACACCCACAAAGGTGTGCGAAGAAGGAATTGTAGACATTGAAGGGGGCTTCTTCAAAAATGTGCTTCATGTTCCCTCGCTGTTCACAAATCTTCTCTCGATAAATCAGATCACTCATTCCGGCTCTGGAAGGAAGGTGGAGTTCAATCTGAACTCCGCAGTGATTACCAACATTTCCACAGGCTCACAACCTGCACATGGAATTGCAGATCAAGGTTCTCATTTGTATTTCTTCTCCCACTTTGTTCCTAAATCTATTATCACTGTATTTCTGTCACAATCTAATGATATCAGTAGGTTATGGCATGAAATATTTGGCCATCTAAACAATAAGTACTTGCATCGACTTAGCAAGGAAAACATGGTAGAAGGATTGCCCGCTATTAAATTCACAAGCGGTGTATGTCAAGGATGCATTCTTGGCAAGCATCCAGAGAAAAACTTTGACAAAGGGAAGGAAAAAAGAGATTCTTCACCTCTTGGGTTGCTTCACAGTGACATCACGGGCCCATTCCTGTAGCCTACAATCAGTAAGGCTCGATATGTACTCACCTTCATAGATGATTTCTCTTGCTTTGGGTATTTTTTTAAAATTAAAATCGGAAGTATTTGAATGCCTTATAGAATTCAAAGCACTTGCTGAGAATGAGTCTAGGTGTAAGATTAAGATGCTCCATACTGATAATGGGGGGCATTATGTCAACAAATATGTGCAACAACTTTGTATTGATGCAAGTATACAACTACAACACACAGTGCCATATGCACCACAGCAGAATGGTGTCGCGGAGAGGAAAAACCAGTCGTTAAAAGAGATGGCCAATTGTATGCTACAGTCCAAATCATTAGCTCTTACGATATGGGCTGAGGATATTAATTGTGCAGCATACATTTAGAACCGCATTCCTCACAAAGCACTCAAAGGCACCACTCCATTTGAATGTTGGACTGGTAAGAAACCGAAAGTGTCGCACTTTCACATTTTTGGTTCATGAGCATGGGCTCACATTCCGACAAATAAGAAGAAGGATTTGGAGCCTCAAAGTGTTGAATGTATCTTTGTTGGATATCCTAGTAGTGTCAAAGGATATAAACTACTGGAATCTCACACTGAAAAGTTCCTTGTAGCTTGAAGTGTGAAGTTTGAAGAAGAATCACTGCATGTTTTTTCAGCAGACCCTGCCGAGGAACCGCTTGTTGCCACTGATGAGGAGGAGTCCGAAACTTATTCGAGAAATTTAGAGCAGCCATTATAGAAGCCTCTTGGGTTTGATTTAGAGGATGAGGAGCGAGTCATGGCTGCTCCAACTCATTTTCCAACTTGGGTAGAGAAAACCCTGCAAGATGCAGGTGAACTAGTCGGTGATCCTACGGATGCAAGGACTAGATCACAGTCTTTTGGGGCTCCTAAAGCCCTAGCTGCCACTGAACCATTGCTTCCCATATATTGCTATATGACACTTGGTTCATATCTACAGTCACACTCTGAGGCTACTGGAAACCCGCTTTGGGAGGCTACCATGGATGAAGAGTACTTTGCTCTCATGGAAAACAACACATGGGACTTGGTTCCACTTCCAAAAGGAAGAAAGCTTATTCGATGCCGATGGATCTATCAAAAAAATATTTATATAGATGGTGAGATCAGCAAGTAAGAAGCTTGACTTTTTGCGAAAGGATACTCACAAGTATATGGCATAGACTACATAGAGACATTTGCACCTATTGCAAAAATGGACTCCATTCGACTAGTTTTAGCCATCGTTGCTTCTCGTAGATGCGAAGTTCATCACATGGATGTGAAGAGTGCATTTATTCATGGAGATCTCAAGGAGGAAATATATATGGAGCAACCATAGGGATACATTCATAACTCTTCCCTCATTTGCAAATTAAAGAAATCTTTGTATGGCCTAAAACAGGTTCCCAGAGCCTGGTATGCAAAGATGGATTCTTTCCTCCTTTCCATTGGATTCATTCGATGAAAATATGATCTGAATGTTTATTTTTTGCAACATGATGATTCCCTTTTGCTGATACTACTTTATGTAGATGATTACTAATGACAGGGAACCTTACCGCAGCTATTGATTTAGCAAAATCAGCATTGCACGATCAATTTTCCATGACATATTTGGGACTGTTGCACTACTTTCTTGGTCTTGAAGTTTCTCAGTCTACTTCAGGGATCAAGATGGCACAGTCTAAGTATGCTTTAGATCTACTTGTCCACTTTCAGATGATAGAATGCAAGCCAGCAACATCTCCCTTTCTTTCGGGGATTAGATTTGAGGATGTGGGTACTACATCTTTGGTGGATAGTACACTGTATCGACAGTTGGTTGGGAGTTCATTGTATCTTACTCACACCCGACCTGATATATATTTTTTAGTAGGAGTTTGTTCCAGATATATGCAGGAGCCCCATGAGCTTCACTGGAAAGCTACAAAGAGAATCCTTAGATATGTGAAAGGTACTTCCAGTTTTGGTATCTTTTATGTTGCAGATTGCCCACTTTCATTGATTAGGTACACAGATTCTGATTGGGTTGGCAATGGTACAGATCGCAAGTACACCTATGGTTATGTTTTCAACTTTGGTTCAGGGCCTTTTTTCTGGTCTAGCAAGAAGCAATCCACGATTTCTTTATCTACAGCCAAGGCAGAGTATAGAGGTGCAGTGAATGCAGCTACACAGGATGTTTGGTTGTAGGGGCTACTCTCCGAGTTTGGTATTCGGTATCCACTTCTGACTTTCATATTTTCTAACAATCAGGGTCCATTCAGATATTGATTGATCTAGTTTAGAGGCAGAGGACCAAGCACATCGAGATTCACATACATTACTTTCGCGAGTTGATCTGTGACCGAGTCATATCACTACAGTGCTACCCCACTGAGCAGCAGGTTGCAGACATCTTCACCAAGTATTTCACCAAAAAGAAATTTCTATAACTAAGAGCTATTCTTGGAATGGTGGAGATAGTTGAGTAGGCCCTTCTGGCCACTTAGCCCTTTTCTCCTCTTTTGGGGGGTGGGGGTTTCCCACGACTCTTTATTTATTGTACCTAAGTACCTAACATGGCATCTTGGCCAGGACTCAGTTTAGATAAGTGAGTTAGGTTGGCGGCGGTGTTGGTATATAATCTTAACATCTACATTTATTTTTTAGCCTAAGTATCCTTGACTTAGCCACATGCACTAAAAATCATGTTCACACTTAGTTTTTGGTAAACTAGCTCGGTGGACCATCTTTCCCTTGTTTTTTGCCTTTAAAGGCTTAATATTATGGAAATATTGGTCCAACCACTTTCCTAAACCATTCAGACATCTAAGTGCATGTTCACACCTAACCACACCTCAACCACTTGAGTTATTTGAGGATTGGCGCCCCACATGAAGATTCCCCCTTAAATCAAGGGATTTGGTCCCCCAAACCATTTTAGCATGTTTTAAAGTTGCCTTCCTTGGGAAATGTTCCCCTCCTCATGCTTTCCTCGTGGCTAATAGTTGGAATAGGTTGTCTTGAGTCATTGTTGCTATTTTAAGCCTCCCTTTAGCTTTTCTTAGCCTTTTCTAGTTTTTTACTAGTTTTCTAGATTTGGCAATTTCTATATAAGCACATTCCTTTGGGATTAGAGGTTTGGTTGCTCATGTATTACTATTATTCATTAATTTAATACATTTATTTTATGGATCAAATTTTTTCTCTCCTCTCTTGAATATCAGCAAATTAATTGTGTTTAATTTAACTAGAATTCTAGATTTATCGGAGTTTCTGTAGGAATTCTACAGAGGGATCACCAGGAGATGGATCAATGGGATCCATCATGCCTTCAACATTGGGCATAGGATCATCTATCAAAGGTTCATCCTGCTTTTATGTAGCATCATCATTACCCTTCCTTAGAACAGGGAGTTTTATGGCCTTCCCAAGGGAAGTGTCTTCATTGAAGGTGATATCCTGGATTATTTCCACATCTTTTTGTCCAGAAACATAGATTTTATATGCTTTTGAATTTTCACTATAGCCCACAAGCATACCTTTCTTCCCATATTCTTCTAACTTGTTTATTTTCTCTTTAGGCACATTAAAATACACAAGACAACCAAATATTCTAAAATGAGAAACATCAAGTTTCTTACCCATGAAAACTTCTTCGGGTGTCTTGAAATCCAATGCTTGATGCAGGCTCCTATTTTGAACATGCACGGAAGTGTTGGTAGCTTCTCCCCATAAGAAATTTAGTATACCTTGATCATGGAACATGGCATAGGTGGATTCCATGATTGTTCGATTCTTTCTTTCAACAACTCCATTTTTCTCAGGAGTGTATGGAATGGTTGTCTCCCTCTTAATTCCAACCTCTCTACAAAAGTCATTAAATTCATTTGATTCAAATTTGGTTCCATTGTTGTTCCTTAACATTTTTATCTTCTTCCCTATTTGATTTTCCACCAAGGCTTTGAAAGAACAGAACCATTTGAACACTTTATCCTTCTTCTTCAAGAAATAGATCCATCTTTTGTGAGATAAGTCATCCACAAAAATTGCATAATATAAGTATCCCACCAGATAGGTCAGAGTGGACCAATTGAAGAATATAAGTAGTTTGGCATTTCGTTGAAGGGAATGGTCCCCTTGTAAGTTTTCCAGTTTCACAACCCTAACAAACTCCTTCATGATTCATGTTGAACTCGGGCATACCTGTGACCATCTTCCTTACACCATGTAAGGATTTGTAATGAAGGTGAGCAAATATCTGGTGCCATAATTTAGATTTAAAATAAGTATTGCAAGTTAAGGCTCCCAAAGGACTTCCTCCAACTTGATAGAGACCTTCAACCCTAAATCCAATTCTAAATGCATCTTTTGGGTTTCTTTGCCAAATAAGTACCTTTCCATCAATGAATGCTACATTGAAGCCTTTATCTTCCATTGCAGAAATAGACATAAATTTCTCTTCAAATCAGGGATATACAATACTTCTTATAGATGAATGGTTTGACATTGATTTAAGCGAAGAATGACAGTACATATCCCTTTCATGGAGTAGGTGGCACTGTCTCCAAGTATGATCTCTAAATTAATATTCTTTTCAACCAGATTTTAGAGGGCCTCCTTGTACCTAGTGAAGTGCCTTGAGGCTACACTCTCAATCAACTAATGATCCAAAGTATATAGACGACAGGAAATATATAGAGTAGAAATAAGATAAAATTCCTTTTTTTTTTCTACAACATTGCTTTCTTCATACCTGGAATTTCTCATCCTTTTGGGAGGTCAACCATTTCCATATCGAGTTGTGGGAGAATTCCTCTTTCCTTTATTATTAGACTTGGTGTTCCTTTGATTGTCATTGCCTTTGAAATTGTTGTGGTTTTTGTTATCATCATCCCTTGGAGTATCCTTCTTGTGAGGACACTCTCTAGAATAGTGGCCAAAACTGTTGCAATTGTAGCACCTTACTTTTCTTCCTTCTTTGAATCCTTGCTTGAATCCTTGACCTTATCTTCTTGGACCAACATTATTCTTCCTCTTAGCATGAGTGGAGAAGGAAATGGGTTCATTTCCATTTGAGGGCTTATCTCTCTCCATCATCCTTGTCTCTTCTTGAGTGAATCTATCCAATAATTCATCGAAACTAGGAATCCCATCATTGTTGAGAATGTTTGTGTTAAACATATCCCATGATCTTAGAAGACCTCCAAGTGCAATGAGAGTGATCTCCCTGTCATCAATAACCTCTCCAATATATAGAAGGTCATTCTTGATTTCTATGATCCTCATCAAGTAGGATTGGATAAATTCCCCTTTATCCATCTTGATGTCCTTCAACTTTTTCTTGAGAAAGAGGATTTGATTTGCATTACTTACTTTGAACATCCCAACTAGCTTATCATACGTCTCCTTATATGTTTCCAAATCATAAATATAGGCAAACAAATGTTTTTGAATAGATTCTATGATCATTTTTTAAGCTTTGACCTCACCTTTATTGTATTTAGTCTTTGCAACAATAAGTGCATTTGAAGGAGGCTACACCACTCTTCCCTTCACATAGACCATCGCATCATGATCTTCCAAAGTCAAGTCCAAATTCATATTGCATACATGATAGTCAGATTTGTCATTGAGCTTATCCTCAAATTTGAAGTAAGATGTAGTAGCCATTACTCCAATAGTCTTGCCCAATAAATCTCTCTTAGTGATTTCTTTTCTCTATCTTTCTTGGCATTTGTCTTCACCTGTGCTCTGATACCATGTTAATTTTATATAACAATGATATGTTCTATGCTTAGCACAATTACTTCAATGTTCCTTTAGCAACCCAATGACAATTTCAATTTAGTTTTTCCAATGGAAATCACATTAACCATTATTCACATTGACAATAAATGTAGATAAAACACAAAATAGAATGCATAAGACAAGCCAAGACAAGAGGATGCCAAATTTGGTGGATGCAAGGGAAAAAACCCCAATGTGGGGAGAGCTCTTTGATCGAATCTTCTTATTATTATATCAAATGTTCAGCAAAGAGAGAGAGAGAGTAAAGTCAAAGTTGACTTGCCAAATCACAGTGAAAACAACCCTATCAAATCTGCAGTCAACTACAATCAAATATAGCCCTAACCAGAAAGTCAAATATGTTCAGTGCGGTCGTCAAACTTGCCTCCCTGAGTTCATTCAACCTCATCCAAATTTGAATTTCCTTGTTGATCAAAATCAACCCAAAACAGTCCAGTCAAATTTGGTCAAATCAGAGAGAAAATATGCTATAGTTTTATGCGGTCAAAGTTGCAGTCAACCTCGAAGTAAGCATTGGTCAAACTACCCAAATCTTCTCAATTGTTTTTTCCAGAAATGTGTCCTAAAGAAACAGAAATAAACCTCAAAAAAATCATAGTCCGAACAGGTCAAAGAGTCCCTAGTCAATGCTAATAAAACTTGGTCTACTCCAGAAATTTTCGGCCCTACAATTTAGTCTAGAAACTCGTCCTTCTTACCACACGTGTGAGAGAGATAGGTTCTCCAATAACTGTACAAACCAATGAGAGGATGAGAGAGAAGAATGTGTGAGTGATGATGATGCCAAACGAGGTGAGAAAGCACTTGTCTTTATACAAGTCATTGAGGGTGAAAAGTCATGTCTATTGGGCTTCATGAGCCTACATGATGATGTGACCGACCTAAAAAATTTGCACATGTGTGGGCATTAATTCAAAAACACACTTCTTCTTGTCCAAATTGGATGATATTTATATCAATTTTGGGCCTTTCAAAAAGATGAATTTAATGAAGTAATCATCTCCATCAAATGAGTTGTCCCGAGGTGGAATTTGGCTCTAGTTTCCAATTTTAACAAGATGCCATCAGGTATGTAAGAAATTATTTGAAAAATATTGTGAATAAGTTTATATTGAAACCAAGTGATTGGGAGAGACTACAAATATATAGATTCAATCTTGGAGTGTTTTATGTTACATTGATCCATTGGAAGAGTTCACTGGTGTGTGGTGCATGTGAAATTTGATGAATGTGAAAAGAATATTGGTTTCACAAGTAGCAAAAATGGTGATAGTCTTGAGGCTGACCTTGGATTAATGTATAAATTATATGGGCTAATGAGCTTTACAAAGTTGAAGGTGAAGGAGTCATGCAAAGGAGTGAAAAAAGGGTTTTAATCAACATTGTCATGTTTATACAATGTTCATGTCCATAGAGTTGAGGAATGTGTTGTGAGCCAATGACAATGCTTACCTTTTCTAGTGTTTTGAATTCAGAGCAGGTTTTTCTATGTGCCAATAAACGCTTAGGTTAGATATCTATTTGAAATCTTGGGAATGTTGTGACAAAATGAGAAGTTATTGCTAGAAATGTATCACAAGAATTGACACAAAACACATGGACATAGAGTAGAAGATGGATAAATAATTACTTAAGGAGAGTTTGATTTAACTCACTATACAATTTGGAATAGGGGGGATGTTAGTAATGAAATAGGTTGATGTTTCATAGCATCGCGTGCTCAGGCATACAATTGTAATTATTTTATGGAATTGTATTTATCACATGAAAATAGGAATATGGTTATAAAACCTATTTATGCATGCATACCCTTGTTTTGATAGTTATCGATATAAATTCTAGATGTAAACCTAAGTGATGGGGGCATGTTTTATTCCTAGAAACTTAGTTAATGAAATTTGAAAGGAGCAGGCATTTATTCCAAGTTAATTTTAAAGGGTGGAAAGTTGATTTAATATTGACTAGACCATAGAGTAGTTAAGATAAACCTTGAGTCAATCATTCATGGGTTACAATCAACAATTTACAAGCTCATGGTATTAGGTAGACCATGGTATTTTCCAATAGTAATACATATGATGAACCTATTTAATGGCTTTGAATGCTACATTATAAGATGTCCCAAGTGGTTGATGTTGGGCTAACTTGGCTATATTTACAAAAGGTTAATAAAGATATATATCTTCAATGCTTGTTTTCCCAGTATAAGGTTTCTAGCGTAAATATTGGCTCTATGCACCTCTTTGTGTTTGTATTGCATATGTTGTTATGTTATTCTCTCACTTAATTTCAATATAATATCAAGGAAGAGAAATATAACAACATGCATTTTGCTAGCATAACTATAAAATTAGAACATTACTTTATCTCATAAATGATAAAAAAAATTAATTGTTAAAAAATCATAAAAAGTTTTGAATGTCTTTACATTTATACTAATAAAGATAAAGGTTAAAAAACATATATAAATATCTAACATATTTTCCTAATACAAGACTATATTGACCTACATAAATAATTTAGTACAATAATTTGTTCAATATAAGTCGCTTTACGTTAATCTAAAACCCAAGGGACATAAAATGTAACAACTTTAAAGTTTCTATTACAATTTTAAACTTAAGCCTAACAAATCTCAACCTTTTTAACTAAAACTCATGAACATTGGATGGAAGAAACTTCATTTTGAAATGCCAAATGACAATGAGGAAATAATCCATGATCTACACATAATCAAAAGATGCCTTTACATGCAATATTATTTCTTACACATATATATTAATAAAATATGGATAATCACCCTCCAATAATAATACATCATTGATATTTGTTTGTGCAAGTGTTTATGGTTTCACGGTTTCGTCCAAAAGTGTTCATGCTTTAGTTAGTTGTGCACATTTCAATGCAACCGCATGCTAATAACTAGTATTCATGAATGGTTGCAACCCATACATAGGAAAGATAAGTTCTAGTAAGTAAGTGGATTAGTAATGGTAAGGGAATGATTGTTAGCTCAAGAAACCCATTACCCTTCTTAAAGGTTGATTACTTAGTGATAAGTTTGTTTTGTATATGTAGAGGAGGAATATGGTGATACATACAATCAAATGTTTATGATCACTCAATTTTGAACCATGCAATAATGTATTATGGTGGATGAACCATGAATCAATATCCATGTATGTATTAAATTGGAATGATGCAAAATATTTGGTTCTAACTAAAGGTTTTTCTTTATGATTGACACACTTACTTACTAAAATAATTTGGATCTTTGCCAACGACTTTCATTAGCGGCTGTTACATTCATAATAACGTTATTGAAGTTTTGGAACAAATGGAATGGGCTCAAACCTCTAGCTTGGATGCTTTATTTATCAATATAGTATTTGAAGAGGTATATGATAGATTAAAGTGGCCCTTTATCTTGGCCATGCTCAAGGTCTTAGGATTTGGGTCTTCTTTTATAAACTATGTGGAAACTCTCTTTGTGGTTGTTTCATGGTATGTCTCTATAGTTCAATGTGAATAAGACACAATTGGGTTGTTTAGGTCCATTTCACAAGGCTACCCCTTGCCTCCAACACTTTATGTCATAGAAACCAATAAACTTTCCTATTTCCACAAATCAAGGGTTATTTTGGGGTAAATTTAAGGGATTCTTCTACTTGAGCCAAAGGTTGTGTAGTTAGTCAATGGGCACTTCATATGACTCTTTCTTGACTATCTTAAAAAATCAAAGATCCTAGAGCCATACCACAAATTATCCAAACATTTTATTTATTGTGCCAAGGTCAAGTATTCAATGGTTCAAGGCTTAATGTTGTTGTTCTCTCAAGGCTAATGCAAAAGTTGTTGTCCTCTCAAAGTTGGCCTTGGACTCAACCTAGCAAATATTCAAGTTCCTTGTTATTCCCTTTATCTTCTAGGGTTCTCCTTGGGATAAATGGATCACTAAGCCCTAAGCACTAGCAGGGAATTCAATAGTTACATCAATATGTTGGCCACTACTCATGTATACTACTCTTATTGTTGGGTCTCATCAAATGCAACTTACAAATAGCTTGAAAATCACTTCAACAACATTTTATGTGCTAAGTTTGATAAGTAGCCAATTTTCACCAAGCTAGTTGGGAGCTTGGTTGTAACCCTTGGGAATATAGGGCATTAGTTATCATCAAAACTAGGGTTCAATCTTAAAGATCGTTTGCTAAATGGGTAATTTGGTTTCTAGAGGGAAAGGAAGCTTAGAAAGTCCTTGGATGTCACATTTAATAAGGGTTTCCATTGACAAAATAGTTTGGCAAGGCATTTCTCTTCAAGCTATTCTAGCTAATGTCTTCAAGGGTTAAAGTTATAGGAACCTTTGTTGTTCAAAGTGTTTGAAATATCTAGGAAATACTCAAACCCATAATAACCTAGAGAGAGTTGTCACTTGGGACTAGGTTGTCTTGTGATGAGAAATTCTTCTAGTGGTTTTAATTGACTCTATTTAAAGAAATAACATTGGTCAAGTCCTCCTAGTTCTTTTCCCTAAATATTTTTCAACAAATTCACTTTGTTAACAATTTATTTCAGGACCTATCCAAGAATGAGATCCCTTGAGTCAATCTTAAGAGGAACAATTTTTCTAACTTATACTAATAAGGTTATTCTAAATTGCGCCAAAGGCTCATCTAATGACATACTAATAAGGATTAGATTTCTAGTGCCTCACACTTGGTAGTACCCATAATTTTATTCATTGTAAGATAGCCAAGGAATTGAATTGCTTTCTATATCCAGCACCAGAGTGTCAAGTGATGGTTGCAAATGGAGGAACTATAAATTTCTCTGGAAAGTGCCATAATATCAAGATAACCATGGGTGAATGTGTATTGAATAGTCCAATGCTTTCCATTCCAATGGGTGGTGTTGATATTGTACTAGGAGTCCAATGGTTACAATCTTTGGGGACAATAGCTTTTAATTTTTAAGAACTTTTCTTGAATTTTGTTTGGGAAGGAAAGGAAATTGTATTAAGGGGAATCATAGGGAAACCAAGGAAGCTAATAGCCTCTAATGGCATGAAAAATATTTTGAAGAAAGAATAACGAGGCATAATTTCACAATTATGGTCATTAAAGGTTCAAACATCGAAGTCATTTATTTCTCCAGATCTCCAAAAAGTATTGGACAATCGTTCTACGTTATTTGAGACTCCCAAAGGCCTCCCACCCATTCCTGATTATGATCATGCTATTCACTTGACTCCAAGAATTTTTCCTCCAAACATAAGGCCTTAGAGATATCCCTATGCCCAAAAGAGTGAAATTGAATGTATGGTTGCCAAAATGCTAGAGATTGGTATAATTTAACCTAGACAAAGTTCTTTCTCTACTCTAGTAGTATTGGTGCACAAGAAGGATGGATCATGGCATATGTGTATGGATTATAGGGAGCTCAATAAGCTCACTATTAAAGATGAATTTCTTATTCCTATCATTGATGATTTACTGAATGAATTATATGGAGCAATTTACTTCACCAAGTTGGATCTTCGTTCAGGATATCATCAAACTAGAATGGAGACTGAAGACATTCCAAAAACAACATTCAGAACTCATGAAGGTCATTATGAATTTTTGATCATGCCTTTTGGACTTACTAATGCACCTTCCACATTTCAAGGTTTGATGAATTCCATTTTCAAACCCTTAGAAAATTTGTGTTAGTATTTTTTGATGATATATTAATCCACAACAAGTCTTGGAAGGATCATGTTTACCACATTGATAGGGTGCTCAAACTATTGGAGGAGAAACGATTATATGTAAAAGCCTCCAATTGTTTCTTTGGATTACAAGAGGTGGAATGTTTGGGTCATATTGTATCTCATGAGGGTGTTAAGGTAAACCCTAACAAAATTAAATCCATTAAGCAATGGAAAATCCCCACAACCCTAAAGCATCTTCGAGGATTTCTCGGGTTGAAAAGGTATTATCACAAGTTTGTTAAGAATTATGGGAGAATATCCGTGTGTCTAAAACCATTACTAAAGAAAGATGCATTTTCTTGGACTCAGGAAGTAACTAAGGCCTTCGAACATCTTAAAGAGGCAATGTTCCAAGCATCGGTCTTAGCTACACCAAACTTCACAAAAACCTTTATCGTGAAATGTGATGCCTTAGGAAATGGAATTGGTGTTGTTTTAATGCAAGAAGGAAGACCCATTGCTTTTAAAATTCGTCCAATCAAGGGAAATTATTTACTCAAACCTATTTCTGAGGAGTAAATTTTGGCAATACTACATGGACTAAAGAAATGGTGACGTTACCTAATGGGGAGAAACTTCAAGGTAAAAGCAGATCGCGATAGTCTTAAATACTTTTTGGAACAAATATTATATTCAGAAGAAAAGCAAAAATGGGTCACAAGTATGTTGGGTTATGACTTTGAAATCATCTACAAAAAAGGAAAGAAAAATGTTGTTGCAGATGCACTCTCAAGAAAGGATGAGGATGTAGAAACATTTATATGTGCCATTTCTATTATTCAACTTGATTGGATAATTGAAGCAAGGGATGAATATAAGAATGATGAAGAGGTGTGGACACTCATTCAAAAGTTGTAGCAAGATTCCAGTACATCATATACATTTATCTGGAAAAATGATTCATTATGGTACAAAGATCATTTATATCTCTGTAAGAATTCCCAACTCAAACAAAATATTCTTTTGGAATTGCACACCTCCCCCTTGGGTGGGCATTTAGTATTTTTAAAAACTTACCATAATGTCAAGAGGGAATTTTTTTGGGATGGTCTTAAATCTGATATTCAGAATTTTAGGGCAAAATGTTTGGTTTTCCAACAAATTAAAGTTGAGATAGTTAATACCTCGGGTCTATTACAACCTTTAGCTATTCCTTGTCAGCGTTGAGAGGAGGTATTAATGGATTTTATCACAGGTTTACCCAAGTATGAAGGAAATAGTGTCATCATCGTGGTAGTTGATACACTTACTAAATATGCACACTTTTGTGCATTATCTCATCATTTTAAAGATAGTACAATTGCTATTGCATTTATGGAAACAATTCAAAATATACATGGAAACCCAAATATTATTGTAAGTGACAGAGATCCCATTTTTACTAGAAATTTTTGGATGGAATTATTTTCTTGTCTTGATACTCAATTAGTTCATAGGCCATCTTATCATCCTCAATATTATAGGAAAATTGAGATAGTGAACAAATGTTTGAAAGGATATCTTTGTTTCTTTGTATCTGATAAACAAACACAATTGTTCAATTGGTTACCTCTGGCTAAATGGTGGTATAACACTTCCTTCCATACGGTAGGAAAAATGACCCCATTTATGGCACTTGATAGATATCATCCACCATCTATCACAACATATTTAAGAGAAAATTCTAAGGTTAAAGCAATGGAAGATCACATCGAGCATCAATAAAAAGTTCTCCAACTCTTAAAGGATAACCTCACTTTTGCACGAAATCAAATGAAACAATAGGCAAATCAAAATCATAGTGAATTTTTTTTTGATGTAGGTGACTGGGTATTGTTACAACTAAAACCATACAAATTATTGGCACAAAAATATTAACAGGCTTAAGACCCCGAGTTCAGGAATACGGGCCAAAACATCTTCGTTGTAGTCTAGCACAACACCGACATTTTCACCTTATTCGGGGTGGATAAGGAGTCTCACCCAAGGTGCGTTGTGACCTTAGTCAGATAGAAGGTGGGACTCTAATATGGAGGTGGAGTCACATGAGGGATGAAGGATTCAAAGCGTCCTTGACTATATCAATTAGACATCTAATTTCAACAAATCATGAACATACAAAGGAGAAATAAAATACTTATATGATCATATTAAAATTTTTAAGAAACCTTGTAACCATCCATACACTATACAAATATCCCAACAAAATACATTTTCTATTAATCCATGTAGTAGTAAAGTATTACATCTAGCTCGAGAGCCTCATCTCAACATAACAAAACTACCATGAGAGATCAATATATAACCACATTAACCAAGACAATAGACACAATGCAGCTTGAACAACTATACAACAACATTTCAGTACTCTCCTTCCTCTCTGTCTATTCCACTCTTCCTTCTTTATATTATTGTGCTTGCTTGGACTGCTAGTTCTCTCTTGGGGGCTTTGCCTTCTTACTTGTTTGGTTTCTTATATTGCTCAACTATTAGTATTATTCTCCGCTCAAATGTGGCTGCCTTCTTCCGTCTTTCCTCTGCAACTGTTAGTTCTCAGCAGGTTCCTTCCCCCTTTCCGAATATCTCCCTCATAGCTTCCTAAAAAATATCTTCACAAAATGTCGTCATCCTTCCAGCTTTTCATCTAAGTTCCCTAGTTCCCCAAAAAAAAGGACCCAACAAGCCTTGACCACAGTTCATTGACTCATCCCCCAATCAATCTCTTACTGGCATTGTTAATTTTGCTGTTACTTTTGGTGTTATTGATGCTTCTAGTGCTCCTTCCTACATTTCTACCCCTTGGTTGGTCCCTTCAAACGAAAGAACAAACTCAAGAATGGCTTCAATGGAAACCTTGTTGAACTAAGTGTAGGCATTAAGTGCTTCCTTCCATGTGCCTATGAGAGTATTTGTTTGGGAAAGGAACTAAGTTGCAATGTTAGTAGTAGGTTGATTTGGGCGTATCAATAGAGAATTCCACTGCTCATTTGTTTCTTCGCTAAGTTGTTGCAGTGTTTCCAAATGAGTATGTGTCGGTGGCGAGAGGTCTCGGAGCATCTGCTAGGTCTTGGATTATTCATCTTCGATCCCCTATATTTGGGTCTCGATATCTTTCACCTGTGCTAGAATATCATTTCATTGGATCTTTTCCCTAGTACCCCTGGCTTCATTAAGCAAGTGATTTACACAGTTGTGTAGAGGGTAGACTGGCTAGTTCGTCTTTGCTAGACAACCAAATCATTCATGAACTTGTTGTAGAAGGGTGTGAGCTTCTTTTGTGACATTGATGAGTAAATCTATAAGGTCCACTGCATCTGTTATTTTCTACTCGATTGCGACTGTGTACTAGGTGGTAGTGTCTAGCAGTGCACTTGGGTGTCAGCAAGGTTTCACTTGAGCTCACGATTGGTCGAGACCAGAACATCACATGTTGCTTGGATGTGATCGCAACATTCAAGAAGGGTACAAGTAGAAAAATATTTCGGGGCATTAAGCACTAATTATGAGACCGAGGGCCGTAGTACCTGAACAGTTTAGTTATCTAATCAAACTGAATTTGGAGATGTTGATTTTCTTGGGGTAGATGATCACATTTTGCAGTGAGGGTAAGGATATTTTGTTGTTGTTGCTCATGTTCGGTTTCTAGAAAGTTGTGCAATGCCTCTACTCAACGTACAACTTCTTGAAAAGTGTAGCTTAGGAGGCATTCCACAAGTCCAGATGGGGTTTGTGAGAATTTTCAACATAAAAAAAGGGTTTGTGAGAAAACGATCCAAGTGAAGGGGTTTATAGACCCAGTTGGGGTTTAAAATTCAAAAAGAAAAATTAAAGGGAAATTAAATTTGAGTTAAAATTAAATTCCTAAGTCTAAAATAAGATTGAACCCCTAATGTCTATAGGGTTCCTAAGAAGGCTTGGGAAGTATATATAAAGAAGGCCTTAGCGTAAGGCTAGATATCAAGCGAGAAGGAGTCTTCTTTGATCGTGTGGGCTACTAGAGATATAGCTCTAAGATAGGTCAGTCTAGTAGTCCGAGTAGGGATGATAGAGAGGCTGAAGTTCTCCATTCAAGTGTATTATTTTGAAGTGGAAGACAATCTGGGAAAGTCGTAGCCTCAAGAAGCCCTAGATGCACTGATATAGAAGGCAAGATAAGATCCTTCTCTAATGTGCAAGTCTAGATGAGTTTAGGAGGCCATGGGCAAGTATTATAAGGAAAATTTTGGGCATGAGTTAGTGATGAAAATATTTTGATCTGAACACATTATCCCAAGTTCCATGGGAGGGCCAAAACCTATGTTTATTGCTTGAAATAGGCCAGATCTAGAGGGCCACAAAGCCTAGCAAGTTGTTGGGTTAAGCCGCAAGGGTTTCAAGAAAAAAACATGCGATTAGAGACCAGAAGAAGGGACTTCCAAGGTGATTTCAGGTAGGGTGAGCTAAAAATATTAGGGTACTCTTGTTAGAACCCTAAGGAGGGTTGAGACCCCAAATTTAAGTATGCTCAAATGCCTAGATTGAAGGCAGAAAATGAAGTCTTCGAAGGTGGCAAATACTAGGTAATGGAAGGCTTTTTCAGGGCTTGAAACAATAGTTTTGATTTGTGTCTAAGAACAATGATAAATTGACAGATTTACCATTGTTAGAAGAAAGAGTTAAAAGCCCTAGCTTAGGGATATTTCTTCACAAAGTTATGTTCAAAAGAAACCGTCCAAGGAGTTGTACAAGTCCACTAAATTCTGAAGAAAGTTTTGGATAGGCCAAGATCTTAATGGATGTGACAAAGGAGGTCATGTTGTCACTATTGATGCAACAATATATCTCAGAGATCTATGTTAAAGAGTGAGTTTAGAGGGACAACAATATACATATCTTGGAGCAATATGTTAAACAGATAAGTTGGAGAGAAGGAGGTTGGACAAGTTGGAGATTTGTTCTAGTGTTGAATCGCAGATCTACTAGTGTCCTAGATGAGGGAAGCATCCCGTATATGTTGTATAGATTAGATATGCTCTAGACCTCTGTATGAAAAGGAGTGCCAAGATCCTTGATGGAGGGTTGTATCCACAACCAATGTCGAAATGACTTGCAAACGTGTTTGTGGAGCAGTAGATCTCAATGGATGCCAGTTAAGCAAAAGTTGAGTAGAAGAAATGTATGAACAAGATCTGAGTTTGGAGCCCTATACAAGATCTGAATTTCAATCCCTAGTTAGAGGGAAGACTTAGAAGGCCCAGGTTTGTGAAATTAAGGAGTTGATTGCAGAACAAAGGGTAGTTTACTCAGAGCCCTAGATCAATCCATATGGGATTGTAAGTGGGTAGATCTGAAGGGTCCAAGTGGAAAGATGTATTGGGTGCCTTAAGGTTGTTGGAGGGCAGCGAGTAGGTGACCCAAAGTAGTCCTAGATCATCTTGTCAAGAAGTACTTTGATAGCTTTAAGATGGTTGGAGATTGGAGCTCTAAGTGCATTACATTGAAGGACTAATGGACTGCTAGTAGTGGCAAAATTGGTGATCTCAGGACTAGTTCTTGAAGGAAAAAGAGAGGAGGTCAAGGGGTCATATCGCATTAGCCCATGTTCATTGTTGGAGAAGAGACTTGCATCAGTGATAGGTGGAAGCTCTCCTGCCTTATGTTAGCCTTCATATAAGAAACAATGTAAAGCTATAGTGGGAAGAGGACCTCGTGTAGCTGAGGAGCAACAGTGGGAAGATGAAGTTGTTCACAAACGGAGTTGTGAACAACTCAAATGAAGTCTCAATGTGTTGATTTTTAGATGGACTTACAATCAACATGAGCGTAGTTGGAGTCGTGTTCAGTGGGCAAATGGACTTGGTTCATTGATAGAGGCAGATGTTATAGATGGGGAGATGAAGGACCGGGCAGATGTGTTGAAGATACGATCACGGCAGTTGTGATTGAGCTCTACATCAGTTAAACGATCAATGTATCTTGTTCTTGTTTGTATCTTGTACTTGTCGATTTATGAGGGCCATTATCCCTGGTATGGGAGCCGTAGATAGTTGTATTATATGTTATAATATAACAAATATGGGTTGATGTTTTTTTTAAATATTATGATTCACTGATGTGTTATTTTTCATTATGCAAAGTAGGATAAGTTGAGGCATTTGAGTTTGTTATGTCAAATATTTTAAGACAACAACCTAGAATCCCATATGCCATGGAAAATCAACATGGTATCAGAACGTGTCTGAGCTACTTTGAGGGACAATGGATCAGAGTATGCACATGGAAACTTGTAGGCCAGTGAAGATTGTGTAGACTTAGAGGGAGTCTACCTTCATACGGAGCATCCCTAAGGAAGTTCAATATCTTTAGGTATTGATGAGGTAGAGACACTACAAAGTGACAGTGATCCATTCTACAAGGTATGATGCGAAGATGGCTGCCATGTGGTCTAGTGTCATAGGTGCTATTGGATACCTCAGTGGACATACCTCCCTCACTAAGAGGGAGTGTTGAAAAGTGTAGCTTGGGAGGCATTCCATAGTCCATATGGGGTTTGTGAGAATTTTCAACACAGAAACGGGTTTGCAAGCAAAAGATCCAAGTGAAGGGGTTTTTAGACCTAGTTGGGGTTTAAAATTCAAAAAGAAAAATTAAAGGGAAATTAAAATTAAATTCCTATGTCTAAAAGAAGATCGAACCCCTATATTCTAGAGGGTTCCTACGAAGGCTTGGGAAGTTTATATAAAGAATTCCTTAGCATAAGGCTAGACATTAAGCAAGGAGTCTCATTTGATCATGTGGGCTACTAGAGATGTAGCTCTAAGAATGACCAATCTAGTAAGCCGAGTAGGGATTCTAGAGAGGCCATAGTTCTCCGTTCAAGTATATTTTTTCCAAGTTTAAGACAAGGCAGGAAAGACGTAGCCTCAAGAAGCCCTAGTTGCACTATGTAGAAGGAAAGGTAAGCTCCTTCTCTAGTGTGTAGGTCTGGATGGGTTTAGGAGGACATGGCCGAGTATTATAAGGAAAATTTTGGGCACGAGTTAGTAATGAAATTCCTATGATTTGAACGCATTATCCCAAGTTCCATGGGAGTGTCAAAATCCTATGTTTACTAATTGAAATAGGCTAGATCTAGAGGGTCGCAAAGCCTAGAAAGTATTTGGGTTAGGCCGCAAGGGTTTCAAGGAACACCGCACAAGATTAGAGACCAGAAGAAGGGGCTTCCATGGTGATTTCACGTAGGGTGAGCCACAAAGATTAGGGTATTTCTATTGGAACCTTAAGGAGGGTCTAGAATTTCCCACTATAGATCAACAGATTATGCAATATACTAAAGCAAAATACAAGATCTACTTCTACAACAAACTTTGTGGAAGCTTAATCGAATATGAGCAATATCAATAAGAACACATATAATTGAGAATGAGAAAACAATCACACATGAACAAAGAAGAATACTCTGGGGAAAGTCTCAGCCTAAAACCCCGATCTCTGTAATATCATACAAGTGGAAATATGTTCAGATTGCACAAAGCTTCAGCTCACAAGCCATCCAGCTCTCATCCCAATTGAACAATACAGCTCACAGGCTGAATAGACACAACATATGTCTTCCTCCAGCCCTCCAAGCCTCCTATTTCCTTGCGTAGTTTCTCTTGGGGTCCAATGCTGCCACCTATGTGAATTGGCCTCATCACACAACCATCAACATTAATAGTAATTGTGCAATTTCCAAGGAATGAATTCCTTCTGCATGCAAGAGATATCCTCCAAGGAATATTCCTGCAACTAATAGTACATTGTCCCATCAACTAATCTCAACTGGGTCTCTAACTGAACTGACATGCATGAGTTATTTATGAGAGAATATTCAGCTATCTAAAGTGCAACAGTTACATGCATGCATGCATTAACTAACTGAACTCACAATTAGTTCAAAAAACTATTTGAACTAATCTAACTGGACTTAACTCAGATAACTGAGATAACTAATTACAACTCAAAGTAAAACTCATCCTAATCTCCTTAATCAAGAGACAACTTCCTCAATCAATGGAGAGACTGTTGCATGTCTTCACATAGACTTC
>APFE030582846.1:343285-370249 GCA_000404065.3 Pinus taeda | reverse complement strand
CCCCCCCCCCCCCCCCCCCTCTCTTCTTCCTCTTCTTCTTCTCTTTTATCTCTGCCTCATCGCAGTGTTCTGCTTCAAAGCTGAGAGCTCCTTGCTACTTCATTTACATTTTAGATGTATTTCCTGCTTTTAAAGAAATGTTAAAGGGGACCGTTTGGTCCACCGACTTGCATAATGTAATCATTGTAACCGACAGTCCCATTGACCTGCTAGTAATCATTGTAACCGACAGTCCCATTGACCTGCTATGGTCATTTGTTGGACATTAATAAAATTATCTTATCTAAATGATCGTGGGAGGAAACCTTCTTTTCGTTGACAGTTTCAGGTCTCTTGGTCGAAACACTAGTGCAGTCGTATCTTTAGATGCTTCTCTTTCTTGTCCTTTCCTACTTGCCAAAGATTTGGATTAATCCATTCCATCTCTGTGATATTTCATTGTCAAACACCTTTCATGTTTATGGATGACATATTACTGAGATATTTTGGGATATTTTTAATTTACTGTAGTTTATTTTGTTAGACGAAGAGTTGTTTTTAGCTTTCTTATTGCTTTTGTTATTGGGAATTGTATCTACAGTGCCATTTACTTCTTTTTGATCATTAGTGGATGTTAATAGTATTTCTTTATTTTTTAAGTTTTAAATGTTATTTTATGGAACTTCCATGTTGAATCGTGACTTTTATCAAAAAAAATGTTTTGTTGCTGACATCTTCTTAAAGTTTACCATATTTTGCAGGTTCTCATAAGTTTGGAGTCGACTCCAGACACAGCGTTCCGTACTGATGCTGTTAAATATGCTTTGATTGGTTTGATGCGGGATTTAAGAGGCATTGCAATGGCAACAAATAGGTAACTAGTGTAGAAGCTTACTTCAATTTCCTCATGGCTATTTGAGTTTGAGCTGGACACAGTTTACTGATTGTAATCAAATTCAACTTTTCTGTAATCGATTTTTTCTTTTTGATTGTTTGGTTGCAGCCGTAGAACATATGGCTTGCTCTTTGATTGGCTTTATCCATCTCACATGCCTCTTCTCTTAAAAGCCATTGCTCATTGGACAGATACTCCAGAGGTGGGAAAGAATGTATCTGATTATACTTATTTCTGTGCATTGATTTTTTTTATTTTTTTATTTTTATTTTAATTTTTTTTTAAGATGAAAATATATAGAGAAATATTTTGGCAAGAAATGCACCAGTGTGTAGCACAATTTATATTTGATACAATAGATGATACGAGTTTTTGTAAGTTCCAAATTAGAGAATCAAAGAGTATCTCAGCTTGCTTGCTTACAGTATGTGATTGGTGAAAATTTGTTCATTTTGAGATTGTTAGTTTGTCAATGAATGATTGAACTGTGTTACTGTTCTATCTTCAGATGCTTTCTTTCATGAATCACATGTGATCCATGTATTTGTGTTCCCAAGATGGTGTTTAAAATTTCTCTATATTACTTGCAATCCCTTTGTCTAGGTTGACATCAAGGTTGCACGAAACGGGGAAACGGGTACGAGTTTCCGAAACGGGAAGCGATACGAGACACGACCTCCCCAAATTTTGGAAATGGGGAAATATATATATATATATATATATAATATATATATATATATTAGGCATTTTAAGAAAATATGTGCAATCATAAAGCATATATGATACATTCTAATTTATTACATTATGATAAAATTGTCAATTGTCAATGCATAAACTATAACTCTCTAAACTTACATCACATTTTCTCATGAATGATCACATAATGAAAATAGAAATATCCAAAATCAGCCACGAGAAATTTCTAATTTCTTGTCTCGTGCTTGATTGGGAGTCTCCTCCTACATAGTCGAACGACCTTAGTGCTCTTGATTTAATACAAGTTCCATACCCTAGGATCCTACGTGCTCTTGATTATTGGGAGTCTCCCCTGCATAGAGGGCTTGGTTCTCTTAATTATATACAAGTTTTGTACCCTAGTACATGACAAAATCCAATGGAAACATTGCAATCCCCCCAATCCTGAAATCCTGAAAAAACAGATAATTCTGCTAGATTTTGAGTGAGATCTAAAATTCTACTTTCTCCATATGAAATCCAATGAGGGTGAAACCACTCTCAAACATCTTGAGTCATTTCATGGTAATGCTAAAAATTTAAGTAAAAGGATGAAAATGAAAAATAAAGGAGAATGTCACTTTTATTTTAAGAATTTAACATTACCATGCATTGCATATCAACACTAGGGTCATAGGCTTGAACATTAGGCTGCCCCACTAAAAAAAAAAACCTCTTTTTATAACTTGAGAGGCATTCAGAAGATATTTTAGTCGCCCAATAAAAAATTAGAATCGAAAAAATAAACAAAATACAAGAAAAAGTCAATTTAGAAGAGTAAACTCCAACGTACGACCTGGAAACGCGTTTCCGGCCATACTAGCCACGTTTCCTCCTTAAAAACGGGCCAGTACAGCTGGAAACACGTTTCCAAGCTGTACGGTACGAGTTTCCTCATTTTTGTTTCGTTTCCGGCCGGAAACAGACCCTTCTCCAACGTTTCCTGCAACTTAGCCTACAACTAATTAACTCAAGATGAATTAATTAATTAATTTGCAAATAGCTGCGAAAATAAAATTCGAATTTTGCTTCTCAATTTTAGTTCAAGGACTAACTAAAATTGGAAGGTATCCCGAAATGTTATTTATAGTAGTGCTATTTTTAGCATTTCTTGTTGCTATTTTCAACACTCCCTCTCAACAAGAAATGGATTATCAGTAACCCCAATCCTGTCTCTGTGGAACTCGAACTTGCATTTTGACAATGCCTTCGTCAAAATATTTGCATCTTGTTCCTCAATCTAAACATACAGCAACAACATGATCCTCTTGACCACACAGTCTCGAAGAAGGTGATACTGGATATCTATGTGCTTGGACCTGTCATGAAAAACTGGATTCTCAAAGAGTTTCATACAACTCTGATTGTTGTAGTAGATCACGGTTGGATCCATCCTCTGTCCTTACAATCCCACGAGAATCTTCCGCATCCAAATGGCCTCACATGTAGCTTGACTAGTAGCCATGTATTCAGCCTCTACTGAGCTAAGTGCAACTAACCTCTATTTCCTGTTGTACCAGGAAACTACAGTTGAACCAAGGTTGAATATTCCTCCAGAAGTGCTCCTCTAGTTTGATGGACTCCCTGCCCAATCTGCATCTGTGAAGCCCTGAAGTTTCACTCCCTTTGTCTGTCTGTACCACAATCCAAACTGAGATGTGCCTTTGAGGCATCTCAGCACATGCTTCGTTGCCTTCCAAAACAGCTTGGTAGGCTGAACTATAGCTTGACTCAACTAGTTCACCGCAAAGCATAAGTCGGGTCATGTGTTCGCCAGATACATAAGTGAACCCACCAACTGTCGATAAATAGTAGCAACTACTACCTCACCTGAAGTAGCATCCTCCTTCCTCTAGTTCCCAGCTAGAGGAGTCTGCATGGGTTTGCACTTCTCCATATGGAACCGCTTGAGGATCTCATTGGCATACTTGCCTTGAGACACAAAAACTTCTCCATCTCTCTGCCACACTTCCATGCCTAGAAAGTAGTGGATAAGACCCATGTCTTTCATTTCAAACTCTCTTGCAAGGTCCTCCTTGCAAGACTAGATCAGCTGATCATCACCTGTCAAAATCAAATCATCGACATAAATAACAATGGTCAATGGCTTACCTTATACCATGAAGTGGTAAAGGTTCACATCTACTTCACTCTTGGTGAAGCCCAACCCAGTGAAATAGTTGTCGATCCTAGTGTACCAAGCATGGGGTGCTTGCTTCAGCCCATACAGAGCCCTCTTGAGTCGGCACACATGTGACTCACGATCGAAGGTCTCGAAACCTTCTGGCTGCTCAATGTACACCTCCTCCTCAATCTTCCCATTGAGGAATGTTGTCTTCACGTCCATATGATGGATCCTCCAACCCATCTGAGCTAATAGTGCCAACATCAATCTGATAGATGAGTACCTTGCTACAGGAGAAAAGGTCTCATCATATTCGATCCCCTCAACTTGTGAGAAACCATGGGCAACAAACCTTTCCTTATGTTTCTCAACACTGCCATTAGCTGCCTTCTTTACCTTGTAAAGCCATTTGGAAATTACCACTAACTTGTCCTGAGTTCTTGGGACAACATCCCAAACACAGTTCCGAACGATGGTGTCATGACTCATAATCCTCCACCATTGCATCAAGCTAGACTAGTTGCTGCACTGCCTCGTATGAAGAAGGCTCAGACTCTGCACACTCCCCAACTAGGGCCATGTAACTAATGTACCGCTCGGGTGACCTCCTCTGTTTGCATTGAGAAGATGGTTGTCCCACATTCTCACACGCATCCAGCATAACCTGTCAGCTTCCCTTAAGAATTTCCGCCCATCTCTGGAAGACTCAACATGAGTGGATATCTCCACTCCCGGATCCTCTACATGCGGCTACTCCACATCAATCTGAGGCTCCTCCTCCTTAGGAACTGAAAGTTCCTCATCTACATGCAACTTGAGCTCCCTCTCAAATGATACTGGCATGGATTTTTGCTCATCGAACTTCAGATATTTGTGTACCACTGTCCTCTGACTGGTAGGCAGGAACACCCGATAGTTGTGGGGTGTATCCGTGTACCCCACAAGTATTCCCAACTGAGTTGTTGGATCTAGCTTCTTCCAATCGTCTTTGGTCACATGGAAATAAACCGATGATCCAAAGATTCGGAAGTGACTCACATCTGGTCGCTTCCCGGAAAAGGCATCCATAGGTGTCTTCATTCCCAATATACAGTCGGGCTTCTGTTCTGCAAGTATATTGTTGTATTGCATGCCTTAGCCCACAAATGCAGTGGGAGGCTTTGGTCATGCAACATTGCTCGAGCGGCTCCCACAATCGATCTATTCTTCCTTTGTAGCCACCCCATTTTGTTGTGGGTTATGGGGTGCCGTCAACTCCTGTTTAATTCCTTCTGCAATGCAAAAGTCCTTAAACAACTGGGAGACATAATCTCCACCATTGTTTATACGCAAGGCTTTTATCTTCTTTCCATATTCTTTCTCTGCCTAGGCTTTAAACTCACAAAACCTCAAGAAGGTCTGATCCTTCTTTTGCATAAAGTAGGTCCAACATCTACAAGAAAAATCATCAATAAAAATAACATAGTACCTTTGTTTAGCGGTGGAGGCTGTACAGAATGGTCCACAAACATCTGAGTGAACTCACTCCAGGATTGCTCCAGCTCTACTGTCTTGATCCGAAAAGGAATATTTTGCATACTTACCCAAGGTACAACCTTTACATGTACTCGTCTGCTCCAATTTTCCCTTGGGTAATCTGGTAGAAATTTGTTGCATGATCTTAAGGGCTCCATGGTGCAAGTGGCCCAATCTTCTATGCCATAGCTCACCAACATCTTGTCTCTGCACCATCTCAGCTTTGGAACTCAATGCAACACAATCGTCTACCTCTAGCTTGTAGAGATTCTTAACTTGAATCCCAATCCTCTTGGTCTATCCAGTGCCAATATGCCTCAGGAATACCTTTCCTTTACTAAAGACTACATCATAGCCTTTATATTCTAGCATAGAAACGGACACAAGATTCTTCTTCAGACTTCCTACATACTTTACATCAATCAGGGTGAGGGGAGCTCCATTCTCCCTCTAAAACACAACCGTACCTTCACCTAAAACATGGTACTTTCCATCATCGCCCATCTCGATCCGCATCTGGAGATCCTTCTCCTCCAAGGTACTGAAAAGATTCTTGTCACTTGACATGTGGAATGAAGCTCCACTGTCCAAGTTCCAAACACATCCCACCATGGATGAAACCATGCATGCGATAAGAGAGAAATCAAACTCAAACTGTGATGCCAGTACCTCACCATCAGATCCCTTCGAGGATCCCTTCTTGGATTTCTTTTATGGACAATTTGTAGCATAATGGCCCACTTCATGACAATGAAAGCATCACACTTTCAATTTGTCAAACTTCTTCCCACTATGGGAAGAATTGGATTTGGATTGGGACGCCTTCCCTTTCCTCTTCCTCGCTTTACTCACTAAGGCTACATTTTCCTCATCATCTTGCTTTGATGAGGATCCATCTCTGGTGCTTCTTACCTCCTCCTGCATCAGATCCAACCAAAGTTGTTCCCAATCTGGTAGTTGTTCTCTTCCATTTACCAATTCTTGGTAGCTATGCCAGCTCTTAGGAAGACCGAGTAGAGCAAGACTCACCATGTCATCATCGGTTGTCGTGATCCCTACGCTTCCAAGCTCATCCCTACAGATGGTGAGCTTGTTCAGATACATAGAGATCGTGTCACCATTTTCACACTTGATTTTCTAAAGCTTGTCTTTCAGCGCTAGCTTCCTCTAATCTCTGTTGTTCTGATATAGATATTTCAATGTTTTCCACATCGAAAACGGTGTCTCCTTCCCATGGAGACTCAAAACTATGTGGTCTCGAACTCCATATAGAAGGATTCTCCTTGCTCTAGCCACACATTTATTCCATTCCACCAATTTTGTAGCATTAACCGTTACTGGCTTGGGGACTTCTTGATCAATGAATTCCTTTAGACCATTATCCTCTAATACTACTTCCATGCGATCCTTCTAGGATATATAATTCAAGCTACCATCGAGGGCATACTCGAGTCTTAAACTGTTGAACGCCATTGGTGAAATTGAGATGTGATAAGAACTCGATTTCTATATTCAGGAACCTCAAACTTCGAACTTATCCCTTCTTGTATATTGTTCTCTCCTTTGATTACCTTTGCTCTGAAAACCATGTAGAATTTCCCACTATCAATCAACAGATTATGCAATATACTAAAGAAAAATACAAGATCTACTTCTGCAACAAGCTTTGCCGAAGCTTAATCGAATATGAGAAAGATCAATAAGAACACATATAACTGAGAATGAGAAAGCAATCACACATGAATGCAGAACAATACTTTGGGGAAAGCCTCAGCCTAAAACCTCGATCTTTGTAATATCATACAAGTGGAAATATGTTCGGATTACACAAAGCTTCAGCTCACAAGCCATCCAACTCTCAGCCTAATCGAACAATACAGCTCACGGACTAAATAGACACAACATATGTCTTCCTCAGCCCTCCAAACCTCCTATTTCCTTATGTAGTTTCTCTTGGGGTCCAATGCTGCCACCTGTATGAATTGGCCTCATCACACAACCATCAACCTCAATAGTAACTGCGCAATCTCCAAGGAATGAATTCCTTCTGCATGCAAGATATATCCTCCAAGGAATATTCCTATAACTAATAGTACACTATCCCATCAACTGATCTCAATTGGGTCTCTGATTGAATTGACATGCATGAATTATTTATGAGATAATATTCAGTGATCTGAAGTGCAGCGGTTACATCCATGCATGCATTAACTAACTGAACTCACAATTATTTCAACAAACTATTTGAACTAATCTAACTGGACTTAACTCAGATAACTGAGCAAACTAATTATAACTCAAAGTACAACTCATCCTGATCTCCTTAATCAAGGGATAACTTCCTCAATCAATGGAGAGACTATTGCATGTCTTCACATAGACTTCATCTTTGATTTCCTATAACTAATTAACTCAATATGAATCAATTAATTATTTTACAAACAGCTACTAAGATCAAATTCGAATTTTACTTCTCAATTTTAGTTCAGGGACTAACTAAAATTGGAAGGTATCCCAAAATGCTATTTATAGCAGTGCTATTTTTAGCACTTCTATTTTTAGCATTGCTTGTAGCTATTTTCAATAGGGTCGAGGCCCTAGATTTAAGTATGCTTAGAAACCTAGATTGAAAGCATAAAATGAAGTCTTCCAAGGTAACACATACTAGGTAATCGAAGGTTGTTTTAGGGCTTGAGACAAAAGTTTTGATTTGTGTCTAAGAGCAGTGATAAATTGGAAGATTTACCATTGTTAGAAGACAAAGTTAGAAGTCCTAGTTTAGGGATTTTTCTTCACCAAGTTCTATTCAAAAGGAACTGTCCAAGGAGTTGTAGTGGTCCACTAAATTGTGAAGCAAGTTTGGGATAGGTCGAGACCTTAATGGATGTGAAAAAGGAGGTCATCTTGTCACTATTGATGCAACCATATATCTCATAGGAGTGAGTTTATATGGAAATCAATATACATCTCCTCGAGAAATATGTTGAACAAATAAGTTGGAGAGAAGGAGGTTGGACAAGTTGGAGAGTTGTTCTAATGTTGAATAGCATATCTACTAGTTTCCTAGATGAGGGAAGCATCCTGTATATGTTGTATACCTATGAAAAGGAGTGCCAAGATCCTTGATGGAGGGTTGTCTCCACGATCAAGGTCGCAGTGACTTTCAAATGTGTTTGTGGAGTAGCAGATCTCAATGGATGCCAGAAGTTGAGCAAAAGCAAGGTATGAACATGATCTAAGTTTGGAGCCCTAGCTAGAGGGAAGACTTAGAAGGCCTAGGTTTGTGCAATTAAGGAGTTGATTGTAGAACAAAGGGAAGTTTACTCATGGCCCTAGAACAATCCAGATGGGATTGTAAGTGGGTAGATCTAAAGGGTCTACGTGGACAGATACATTGGGTGCCTTAAGGTTGTTGGAGGGAAGCGAGTAGGTGACCCAAAGTAGCCCTATATCATCTTGTCAAGAAGGACTTTGACAACTGTAGTATGGGTGAAGATTGGAGCCCTAAGTGTAGTGCATTGAAGGAATAATGGACTATTAGTAGTGGCAGAATTGGTGAGCTCAAGACTAGTTCTTGAAGGGCAAAGAAAGGAGATCAAGGGAGAGGATCACATAAGCCCATGTTCATTGTTGGAGAAGAGACTTGCAGTAGTGATAGGTGGAAACCATCTTTCCCTATGTTAGCCTTCATATAAGCAACAATGGAAGGCTATAGCAAGAAGAAAACCATGTGTAACCGAAGAGAAAGAGTGGGTAGAAGGAGTAGTTCACAAACGGAGTTGTGAACAAATCAAACAGAGTCTCGATGTGTTGATGTGTACATGAACTTACAATCAATGTGAGAGTAGGTGGAGTCATGTTCAATGGGAAAATGGACTTGGTTCATTGATAAAGGCAGATGTTGCAGATGGAGCATTGAAGGAACGGGCAGATGTGTTCAAAATACGATTATGGAAGTTTTAATTGAGCTCTACATCAGTTAAATGATCAATGTATCTTGTTCTTGTTTGTATCTTGTACTTGTGGATGTATGAGGGCCATTATCCCTGGTATGGGAGCCCTAAATAGTTGTATTATATGTTGATAATATGACAAATATGGGTTGAAAAAGTTTTAAAATGTCATGATTCGTTGATGTGTTATTTTCCGCTATGCAAAGTAGGATAAGTTGAGGCATTTGAGTAGGTTATGTCATAGATTTTAAGGCACTAACCTAGAATCCCATATGTCATGGAAAATAAACACAGCTAGTTGAATAAAATTAAATAGTTGTGTTGAGGACTATCCCTAGAGATCATCGTGGCCCATCATCGATAGTTCAGGAAATCGACTCTGCAATAGATGTCCACTGACGACGAACTTCCAAGAATTCCCTTAGAATGATGTGGCCTATTGTGAGGGTTTGATTGTCGGCAGATTGGTATGGATGGGAGTGGGGTGAAATGGTACTGAAGAAGGCGGATGAAAGGGCGAAAACACTGTATGGACTGCGTGGTAAGGGGAGGGTTAATTATCTATCCTATGACAGTGAGTGGACCTGACTCAAGAAATAAAGATAACATGGACATTGGAGTGACTTTTGTGCTAGTAGCTATAATAATGGACTCGACAACGAAGTCGACCTCCATTTCCGCTTATGTTCCTAGCATTGTTCCGAAGGGTAAGGTGTCTGATATGGTGGCAGATGTGGAGGCTATATGGGGTGATGGATGTGTGATCGTAGTGACTCAAAAAAGGTGGAAGGTGGAAGTTCTTTAAGAATAGGTGACTCAATATATGACCACGATTCTTCATTTGTAAGATCAAGAATTTGGGTGGAGGTGGTCGTATTCTTTCTCTTCGACTCGGTTGGAGGTTTTGCATGTTTCAGCCGTTGAGGTTTTGGTTTACAAGTTATAAGTGGGAATGGGGGCCCAATATAGGGAGCCAAGTAGAGAGGGGAGTACCAATCACATAATCATACAACATTGAACTTTGAAATTCGGAGAAAGTGGGGAACGAACCTACCACGACTCTAATGTTCACCATGGTTTTTTGAAAATAATGCATTTTCATTTTGAGCCTCTTGATGACTGGTTCTAACGTTTCCTTAGCCATCCACTTCCTTGATGTTGCAAATGTCTCTCCTGGTAGTGGTTGTGGCACCATCCATCAAAACAAATATATATGATTCCCCTATCGAACTTATCCAATGATCCCTAGCTAGGAATTGACCTTCATGTGGAAATATTTTTCAATCAATATGAACTTTTGGGCCCTCGTTTGAAATGTGTCAGGATGGATGTGGGATGGACACATTTCGGTGGTATTTAGGTATTTCCATGATTGATGTTGAACCATATTTCCAATGAGTAATCATCTAATAACATCTTTGGGACCCTTTCCATGGCCTTGACGAGCTCCATCATCTTCTTTTACCATCCAGTAAAGGAGGCCTCATTGATTTCTTTTCCGCTTAGGTCCCTCGAGGTTCGTCAAGGTGTATACGGAAAGCCAGTGGTTGATCCTACACAATTAGAGACAATTCCCGACCCTTTATTGGGTACCATTTCCACATGGCCAGTGTAACAACAATATATCCATAAATGAAGTGAGTGGCTTTCTTATATACATCCTCGCAAGCCTCAAACAACTCTTTTAGTAGAAAACTACACCAATTCAATTATGCGCCCTATACACAATTCTTCGCGACTGAAATGATATCTAATGTGCATACTCAGTCCTCGAGAAATGTCGCATGAGAATCCCGAAAATAATATAAAAGGGGAATTTGACATTGGGTGTGCTGATTGGTTCTATTAGTGCACACTTGCCCCCTCTCTGGGTATTGTACCTGATATAGCAGTTATTATTCCCCATCTTCCTTGCGCGCTTGGAAGTTGTTTGAAATGAAGTGGATACAACAGCCCCAATAACAGATAGGCCTGTGAGCCTCTGAAGGTCAACCAGGTGTATTAGATACTCCTTGTTGTGCCATAATTATCCTCCATGCATATGACTAATAAGAAGATTTGTACAGAACATGGTGGGTCTCGTCATCCCAAACACAGGAAGACTCCTCAAGTTCAACAACGTCAACCTTTGAATTCCCCTGAAGTCCTCTGCAACCTTGACGGTTTGACTTCCATTAGCCTTGACTACTAGTTTTGTGTAGACCTCTTGCTTAAGTGCTCGAAATCGAAAGGATTCTAAGAGTTCTTTGTCAATAATCACTTCCTTTCCATATTTGTCATATAGAGGCTCCCTCTTCGTGATTCCTTCATCGAATTCAACCTTTTGGAAAAAGATCACAACTTTCATCGTTGTTTCAAAATGACGCTGATATACACAAAACACAGGAGGCTTGAACTTGGGCTTGAGATAATGGAAATTGGAAACAGACTCTAAACTTGGAAATTATACCACCTCGGCTCTGGGTTCTGAAAAACTTATCGTTGCCATGCAGAGTAGGTAGAAGATCTTGACATGACATTTTTTACTAGACCGCTTGACTAATTAATACGACAACTTTCCCCAATGGTCTCAACCGTGTTAACAATGATGACGACTGAGCTAGACCTGACTCGGATGACGTAAAAATTAAAAAGGAGGGTTGAGTTGATGGGTAATTATGGCTTTGTGATGGGAAGCGCTTAGAAGTTGATGATGAGTATTATGGGAAATATTTAACACAAATTTGAATTGACACTGGGAATTATTTCCTAATTATTACGAATATGACACCTTACATGTGTGGCTCCCCAACCACAAGCAATTGCGATGGGGTGGAAATACCTCTGCAACTGGAAGAGATCTGGTGGGAGATTTATTATAGAATAACTTCAATTGAAATAGCTGACCAATGAATTTAACAGACACAAATAATACATGACAAAGAACTAACTGAATCTACCTAATCCTCCTTTTAGAGATTTTTAAAGTGGAATTGTTTGATATCTAAAAGGGTTTCAAGCATCCACCATTCGCCCATCTTGGAATTAAGACACCATATAATTGTGCAAGCTTGACAACTCCTATTCCTTCACTTCTACAACAATAAAAGGTCCCAACCAATGCATCTGTAGCTTTCCAGGAAACCTCAAGAATTTTCTATCATATAATAGAACATGTCCTCCCACCGTAAATGATTTATGCTTAATATTCTTGTTGTTCTAGGCCTTTTTCCTCTGCTTTTCGACCGTTTGATGGAAATATGCTATGAACCTAGCCTCATCCAGTTCCGAAAGTTCCTCCAACCACTTCAGAATTGACTCTTCCTCCATCATATGAGTGGCCTATGCGATGAAAAGGCTAGGAATAGTGAACTCGGTAGGTACTACAACCTCTCTTCCATATACTAGATGGAAAGGCATATGCTTGTGTAAGTGCTTGATATTTATATGATAGGCCCATAGAGTAGTTGGCACCCGCTCATCCCAATCATCCCTATTGGCTGAGCATACCTTGGTCAGCCCCCTTTCTAAGATCTTCTTGAAAGCCTCCATAGTACCATTTTCTTGAGGGTGATACAGGCTCCTCCTACGGTGTTGTATCATGAAGTTGTGGAGTAATGAGGAAATTGTTTCATTAATGAAATCAGTTGTTGATCCCTAGTGAAGCTCTGGGGGCACCCAAATCAGGTGATGATATTCTCAAAAATAAATATGGTGGTGATATATGTGGTACAATCTTTAACTACTTTGACCTCCACCTATCTGGTAAGGTACTCTGTGGTGGTAATGTTTGTTGATTTTTGAGTTTCTTGGGAGGTACTCCAAGCCCTAGGGTTCTGGTTTTGGAGAGAAAAGTGCCACAAGATTCACTTGTGGGCTTGGAACACAAGCTTGGGGTTTCGCACCCATCGTGATTTGGGCCAAAATCATGGGCACATTTCGACATGTGATAGATGAGGATGCTATCTCTTGTTGAGATGAATCCGACGCAATGAAAATCATCTAATTTTGAGTTGTGGAAATGGAGATATGAATTTTTGAATGAAATTTTGGGTGAATGTGGCACCAAATGGAGGTCGTCTTGACAATTTGAAGTGCCACAAGTTGTGTTTTGACACAACATAGAATTATAAAGTGACATTGGAGGTCACTTATCATGCATCCAAGTGCATCAAATAACCTCCACACTTCTCTAAGGCAACCACAAACATAATACAAGGACAATGTGTGGCATTTATGTGATTTTTGAAGTGTTTTTGTCTTGGTACATGTCCGATTGTTTTGTAGGGAGGAGGCCGCATAATAGATAATATTTTAGGCCTATTTTTAGGTGTGGATTGGTGAAAGAGGTCTTTGTTTATGACAACGAGGTAGTATGGTATCTTTGGAGTGTTTTGAGGACTATTTAGGGTTGTTGTAGGATGTTGCTAGCCTAAACAACAATGTAGATGAGTGCAGTAACATTGGGAGTGAGATGGAAGGCTCATTCAAGCATTAACCTATCCCAAGAACACAATGCTTGACCATAGGAGTAGATTGGAGCCAATCCACAATTTTTGGAGTGAATCTAAAGGGTGGGTAGAGCATTGTAGCAGTGGGTAATCAGCCCTAACCAAGAGTAGAAAAGGAAACAATGAACAAACCAACAAACTAAGGTATGTATGGATCGTTGTTGGTTGATTTGATGCAAGGGATGGCATCCATGTGTGGACAAAATTTGTAGAAGCCTGTGGGAGCTAATTGGAGGACTTGTATTGATGGTTGAAATTCCCTCCTAGGAGTAGATCTTGTAGTGAGTGGATTGGGAGCCATTGGACTGATGGAGGGTAGCATGTTGGCTACCCAAAGTAACCCATGGCTTGCAGTCCTAAAGGAGGTGTGATAGCTTAAGTTTGGGTGAAGTTGTTGAGCCTATGTATAGCTCTTTGATGGATGAAAGAGGCTACTAAAAGGCAAATTGGAGCTCAGGTATTGGTCAGCCTAGAGAGCAGATCGGATCATCCCGTGTTCATTATAGCATTAGTGACTTGCAACAGTGATAGGTGGAAACCCTCTTGGAGACTCTATGTGTTGTCCTTTGATGGACTAAGGTGCAGCTAGAGAGCAGAACATGAGCAAAGGACATGCAGGACGAGATACGACATAGAGTCGGCAACATGATTTTCATTGTATCTTGTATTCCATAGATTGTTGTATTACTCAAATTGGTTTAATATAATGAACATTGGGTTTGTACAATATTTTGTTAAAAATTGTGCATACTAGTGCATATTTGATTTACTGCTTTATATTTTCCACTATGAAAAGTAGTTTTGTTGAGATTTTGCTTTGGTAGCATCAAAGATTCTAAGATTCTATCCTAGACCAAAGATCATGGAAATTCAACATGGTATCAAAGCATGTTTGAGTTACTTTGGAAGACAATGAATCAGATTTGTGCACATCAGAGTACAACTTAATAGCGAGTTGGTCACATTGCAGGTGAAAATGTCGAAGTTGCAGGCTAGTCTCCAGTATGAGGACAGGTTGGAGGGGTTGTCCAACTATAGCCCATGTAAGGAAAGGATCAAGTGGTCTTCCAAGTCAACAGGATCTGGGAGCTCACTCAGAAAGCCATCAAGAAGCCAACCTACCCAAAGAAGTTGGAAGTGTACAAGGATTTGGATAGGAGGGCAAGATTGACCATCCTTGATGGTGTGAAGGATCTCCCAATACCTCATTTTTCCAAGAAGAACACAACACATGAGATGTGGATGGCTCTTCAAAATTTGTTCCAAAATAAGAACGAGAACCGTGTATTGGTATTGGAGGATAAGTTGAATTCCACCAAGATGATATAGGGTGGAGTGACTTCATATTTGACAATATTGTCTCAGTTCAAAGATGAGCTTGTTGTCATCGATGTGACTATTTCAGATTTGGATATGGTGGGATTGCTTTGAAAGGGTTCACCGTGGAATGGAAACCATTCATCAAAGGGATTGTTTCCAGACAGAAGTTTCCATACTAGAATAGGTTGTGAAACGACTTCATCTAGGAGGTGTTGCGAGATGAGGATCTTCATCCGAAGAAGAGAGCTTATGATGATGACATGGAACTTGCAGCACGAATGAAGGGTAAACATAAGAATAACTTGACAAAATTCAATTGTTTCAACTGTGGTGAGATGGGTCATTTTTCATCAAGATGTCCAATGAAGAAGAGGGGATATGACAAGAAGAAGAAAGGGAAGTTGGTCGTCAATGTTTCCACCTTTGCTGAGATAGATGCTCTCACCACGAGGTTGAAAGAGGAGGACTTTGCTTGATCTCTCATTTCTTGCAGGGTACTATTAATGAGGATGGATGGTACGTGGACAGTGGTGCATTGAAACATATGACAGGGTCACAAGAGGTTTTTGAGACTCCTCCTAAATGGAACTCGAAGTTTCACATGGTGTTGGGTGATAAGAGTCAGAAGGAGATCCGAGGATCCTTAGTTGTACCATTCAAGATGGAGATAGGAGGAGTGATGTGGGTCCAGGAAGTATTGTATGTACTAGGAATCAAATATAGTGTGATTTCTATCTCGATGATCGAGAAGAAGGGTTTGAGGTCTTGTTCCATGATGGGAAGGCAAGACTCAGGCCCAGAGGCTCTAGCTTTGCGGGGATTGTACTTGGATTTAGAGAGTATGGTCTATACAGGTTGACAGGAAAGCCTATGGATCATGGGAAGAAGAAGAAGGACTAGGTGAAGGTTCCATAGATGAAGGTCCAGGTTCCAGAGGCCCAAAGGGGGTCGAGTTATAGCAAGAGTTTGCAAGTTCATAGGGAGAATTTGCAACCCAAGAAGAGCACGTGGTCAGCACGGAGTAAGGGTGCTTCCACATCTTCCAAGAAGGAATCATGGAGGGATTGGAAAGTGATACAGGAGAAGAAGAAGAAGCAAGATGCTTCCAGTGATAGTGACACTTCCAAGAGAGGCACAGTTCATGCTACAGGGATTGTTGTAATGGTGAGCACCAAGAGTTGGGCTAGTGTTGTGAGTAGTGATGATGATGATGAGTTAATTCCTAGTCTTGGAAGTACCTCCCTCGCTATATGGAGTGTTGATTTTTCAGTAGCTTGGGAGGTACTCCAAGCCCTAGGTTCAGGGTTTGGAGGGAAAACCACCACAAGAGTCACTTGTGGGCTTGGAACCCAAGCTTGGGGTTTTTCACCCATCGTGATTTGGGCCAAAACCATGGGCACATTTCCACATGTGATGGAGGAGGATGATATCTCTCATTGAGACAAATCATATGCAATGAAAATCATCTAATTCCAAGTTGTAGAAATGGAGATATGAATTTTTTAATGAAATTATGGGTTGATGTGGCACCAAATTGAGGTCGGGTTGACAATATGAAGTGCCACAAGTTGTGTTTAACACCACATAGAATTGTAAAGTGATGTTGGAGATCAATTATTATCTATCCAAGTGCATCAAATAATGTCCATACTTCTTTGAGGCAGCGACAAACATAATACAAGGACATTGTGGGGCATTTCTATGATTTCTGAAGTGTTTTTGGCTTGGTACAGGTCCGAGCTTTTTGCAGGGAGTAGGTCGCATAACATAGAGGATTTTATGCCTATTTTTAGGTGTGTATTGGTTTAAGAGGGCTCTGTTTACTACAACGAGGTAGTATGGTCTCTTTGGAGTGTTGTGAGGACCATTTAAGGCTGTCATAGGATGTTGCTAGCCTAAACAACAGTGTAGAGGAGAGGAGTAACATTGGGAGTGGGATGGAAGGCTCATTCAAGGACTAACCTCTCCCTGAACACAATGCTTGACCACAAGAGAAGATTGGAGCCAAGCTACAGTTTCTAGAGTGATTTTGAAGGGTGAGTAGAGGATTTTAGCAGTGGGTGATCAACCCTAACCAGGAGTAGAACATGCAACAGTGAACAGACCAGCAAACTAAGGTATGCATGGATGGTTGTTGGTTGATTTTATGCAAGGGATGGTGTCCTTGTTTGTACATAGTTTGTAGAAGCATGTGGGAGAAATTTGGAGGACTTGTCTTGATGGTTGAAAGTCCCTCCTAGGAGCAGATCTTGCAGTGAGTGGATTGGGAGCCATTGGAATAGTGGAGGGAAGCATGTTGGCTATCCAAAGTAGCCCGTAACTAGCATTCCTAAAGGAGGTGTGACAACTGAAGTTTGGGTGAAGTTGTTGAGCCTATGTTTTAGCTCTTTAATGGATGAAAGAGGCTACTAGAAGGAAGATTTGAGCTCAGGTATTGGCAAGCCTAGAGTGCAGATTGGATTAGCCCATGTTCATTGTAGCAGAAGCAACTTGTAGTTGTGATAGGTCGTAGCCCTCCTGGAGACTCTATGTGTTGTACTTTGATGGACTAAGGGGCATCCATAGAGAAAAAAAGGAGTAAAGGACCTGCAGGATGAGATATGACATAAAGTATGTAGCATTATTTTCATTATATCTTGTATTACATATATTGTTGCATTACTCAGATTGGGTTGTACATTATTGTACAATATTTTGTTTAAAAATGTGTGTACTTGTGCCTATGTGATTTACTGTTTTATATTTTCTTCTATGCAAAGTAGTTCTATTAAGATTCTTGATTTCGCAGCATCAGAGATTCTAAGATTATATCTTAGACCCAAGATCGTGGAAATTCAACATGGTATCAAAGTGTGTCTGAGCCATTTTGGAAGATATTGAATAAGAGTTGTGCACAACAAAGTACAACTTAAGAGGGAGTTGGTCACATTTTAGGGAAAATGTCAAAGTTGCATGCTGGTCTCTGGCATGAGGACAAGTTGGAGGGGTTTTCCAACTATAGTCCATGGAAGGAAAGGATCAAGTTGGTCTTCCAGGTCAACAGGATCTGGGAGTTCACCGAGAAAGCCATCAAGAAGCCAACTGACCCAAAGGAGGTGGAAGTGTACAAGGATTTGGATAGGAGGGTGAGATTGATCATCCTTGATGGTGTGAAGGATCCCTTAATACCTCATTTGTCCGGGAAGAACATTGCACATGAGATGTGGATGGCTCTTCAGAATTTGTTCCAAAATAAGAACGAGAATAAGGTATTAGTATTGGAGGATAAGTTGAATTCCACCAAGATGATACAAGGTGAAGGAGTGACTTCCTATCTGACGAGATTTTTAGAGGTCAAAGATGAGCTTGTTGTTGTCGGTGTCACTATTTCAAATTCATATATGGTGATGATTTCTTTGAAAGGGTTCGTCGAGGAATGGAAACCCTTCATCAAAGGGATTGTTGCCAGAGAGAATTTTCCAGATTGGAATAGGATGTGGGACAACTACATTCGGGAGGAGTTGCAAGATGGGGATCTTCATTCGAAGAAGAGGGCTTCTAATGATGACATGGCACTTGCAACATCAATGAAGGGTAAGAAAAAGAAGGACTTGAGTAAAGTCAAGTATTTCAACTGTGGCGAGATGGGACATTTTTCATCGAGATGTCCAATGAAGAAGAAGGGAGATGATGAGAAGAAAAAAGGGAAGTAGGTCATCGGTGTTGTCACCTCTGCTAAGATAAATTCTATCACTAGGAGGTTGGAAGAGGAGGAATTTTCTATGATCTATCATTTCTTGCAGGGTATTATCGATGAGGATGGATGGTACGTGGATAGTGGTGCGTCGAAACATATGACGGGGTCACAAGAGGTTTTCGAGACTCTAGCTGAATGGGACTTGAAGTTGTACATGGTGTTGGGAAACATGAGGTAGAAGAAGATCCGAGGATCGAGATTTGTGCCATTCAGGATGGAGACATGATGATTGATGTGGGTGCATCATATATTGTTTGTACCACGACTCATATATAATGTGATTTATATCTCGATGATCGAGAATAAGGGGTTTGAGGTCTTGTTCCAGGATGGGAATGCAAGACTCGGGCCTAGAGGCTCTAGCTCCACAAGGATTGTACTTGGAGTTAGAGAGCATGGTCTATACAAGTTGATGGGCAAGACTATGGGTCATGGGAAGAAGAGGAATGACTAGGTGCAGGTTCCAGAGAAGCAGTTGTAGGTGCAGGCTTTAGAGGTACAGGTACAAGTTCCAGAGATGAAGGTCCAAGTTCCAAAGGATCATAGGGATTCAAGTTCTAGTGGGAGTTTGTAGGTTCAGAGGGAGACTTTGCAGCCCAAGAAGAATGCATGGTCGATGGGGAGAAAGGGTGCTTCCAAGAGCGCATGGTCAGTGGGGAGAAAAGGTGCTTCCACATCTTCCAAGAATGAACCATTGAGGGTTGGAAAGCGATAAGGGAGAAGAAGAAGAAGGATGCTTACAATGATAGTGACACTTCCGAGAGAGGCATAGTTCATGCTATAAGGATTGCTACAGTTGTGAGAGCCAAAAGTTGGTCGAGTGTTGCGAGTAGTGATGATGATGATGAGTTACTTCTTAGTTTTGGAAGTACCTCCCTCACTAAGAGGGAGTGTCTAACTTTTAGTAGCTTGGGAGGTACTCCAAGCCCTAGGATTCAGGGTTTGGAGGGAAAAGTGCCACAAGAGTCACTTGTGGGCTTGGAACCCAAGCTTGGGGTCTTGCACCCATCATGATTTGGGCCAAAAACATGGGCACATTTCCACATGTGATGGATGAGGATGATAGCTCTAGTCAAGATGAATTTGATGCAATGGAAATCATCTGATTCTGAGTTGTAGAAATGGAGATATGATTTTTGAATGAAATTGTGGGTTAATGTTGCACCAAATGAAGGTTGGCTTGACAATTTGAAGTGTCACAAGTTGTGTTTTGACACCACATAGAATTGTATAAATATGAGTGACGTTGGAGGTCACTTATCATGCATTCAAGTGCATAAAATAACCTCCATACTTCTCTGAGGAAGCTGCAAACATAATACAAGGACAACATGGGGCATTTTTGTGATTTTTGAAGTGTTTTTGCCTTAGTACAGGTATGAGTTTTTTGCAGGTAGGAGGCTGCATAACAAAGAGGAGTTTAGGATTATTTTTGAGTTTAGGATTATTTTTAGGTGCAGATTGGTGGAAGAGGGATTTGTTTACTACAACAAGGTAGTATTGTCTCTTTGGAGTGTTGTGAGGATTGTTTAGGGTTGTTGTAGGATGTCGCTAGCCTAAACAACAGTGTATAGGAGAGAAGTAACATTGAGAGTGGTCTGGAAGGCTCATTCAAGGACTAACCTCTCCCAAGAACACAATGCTTGACCACAAGAGAAAATTGGAGCCAAGCCGAAATTGTTGGATTCATTCTGAAGGGTGAGTAGAGGAATACAGTAGTAGTGGGTGATCAGCCCTAACCAGGATTAGAACATGCAATAGTGAAAAAACCAACAAAATAAGGTATGGATGGATGTATTTTAGTTGATTTGATGCAAGGGATGGTGTGCATGTGTGGCTAGAATTTGTAGAAGATTGTGGGAACCACTTGGAGGACTTTTCTTGATGGTTTAAAGTACCTACGAGGAGAAGATCTTGCAGTGAGTGGATTGGGAGCCATTGGACTAGTGGAGGATAGCATGTTGGTTATCAAAAGTAGCCTGTGACTAGCATTTCTAAAGGAGGTGTGACAACTGAAGTTTGGGTGAATTCGTTAAGCCTATGTGTAGCTCTTTGATGGACAAAAGAGGCTACTAGAAAGCAAATTGGAGCTTAGGTATTGGCCAACCTAGAGAGCAGATTGGATAAATTTGTGTTCATTGTTGCATAAGAAACTTGCAGTTGTGATAGGTGGCAACCCTCGTGGAGACTCTATGTGTTGTCCTTTGATGGACTAAAGGGCAGTTATAGAGCAGAATGAGAGTGAAGGACATGCAGGAGGAGATATGACATAGAGTATGCAACATGATTGTTATTGTATATTGTATTCCATAGACTGTTGTATTACTTAGATTGGTTTAATATAATGAATATTTGGTTCTACATTATTGTATAATATTTTGTTAGAAATTGTGTATACTTGTGCATATGTGATTTTCTGCTTATATTTTCCGCTGTGCAAAGTAGTTTTGTTGAGATTCTTGGTTTGGTAACATCAAAGATTATAATATTCTATCTTAGACCCAAGATCGTGGACAATGATATATCTAGCATGGAAGTGGCATGCCGATGGATTGATAGGTCCTATAAAGTCAATTTCCCATTCCACAAAAACCTGCAACGCTCATACTAGTTGCAGAGGTAGTTCATCCCAGTGTGATTGCTTTCCAATCCTTTGGAAAATGCCACACCTTCTAGTATATTCCTTTTCATCTCTGCAAACTTTGGGCCACCAGATCCCCGCCTGCAATACTTTCCTTGTTGTGGCATTTCATCCAACATGACCTCCCTCAACCCTTGGATGACACTCGCACAATACATCCTGTCTCTCGTGATCTAGGACACATGCACAATACTTGATTAAGGCCTAATTTGTACATCTTCCCCACAAACTACTGATAGTCTGGAGCTTCAACTCGAAACTATTTAAATCAATTATCTTGTAGTTCTCAAAATCCAATTCTATCCCAAGAAGTGTTGGGTAGGGGTCCTTGTCCCCCATAATGTCTATCACTTAAAAGTCCGCAAAATTCTTCACCCACGCTATATCGACATCTACATCCTCCAGCCGTCCAACCAGGAGGATGCAATATTGATTTTCCATCCCCAGCTGAATTGGCGAAAATGCCAGCTAAAGCCTTCCCATGGCTTCCCAAGTCTTTCTCGGCAAAATATTGACATCTAAGCCTAAATCCAACATTACATCCTTAATTTGGAAACCTCCAATCTGAGCGTCAATCCGAAACTCCCTTCCCATTCTCTTCTTGTTCATCTGCACCCTCCTGGAGTGTCTTTCAAGTAGGTTGGTAGAGATGATTCCTCCCATAGCCACTTTGTCCTTAACATCAGAGTTCAAACTTTCCCGCAACTGTCCATGCATCTGATCGTCGTCCACAAATTGCAGGAATTGTTTGAACCATTCTCATATGGGTCAAGCATTGGATTGCAGTGAGTTTGGACTCCTAGCTTTTAGGGATCTTAGTTGTTCTTCTTGCCCCCGCCCACTCCCCCCCTGCCTAGTGTTAATTTGTTAAAATTTGATGCAACTTCCTTGTATTACTGCTTCTGATGTTCAAGGTCATGCAAGCGCTTTGGTGAAGCCAGTCTTATAATCCTAGGTTGTTCAATGGCTCCCATGTCAGTTCTAGTATTTTTCCCTCCATGAGTGACTATGTTGATGTTTGATAGGGGAGATGTCTCTTGAAACCTTGGCTCCACATTGATTAGTTTTTCTCCCCTTTGGAGGTTGTGTTCTTCCCATCCAACAATCAACTCTAAGTAGTCCTTTGTTGCATGTGTATTAACCTTGCACTCAGAGCACCATGGTCTTCTGGGTAGTGGGAAATCTTGTGCAACGTATCCTTCTTGAACAAATTTATAACAACGAACCGAGCCTCTGCCTCTTGTCTTTCCTCCCCTTATTCCTCCTTGTCCTCGTCCCCAAGGAGCCTCATTGATTCAGTAGGCTAATCGGTCTAACCGGTTAGCTAAGGCATCCGGTGCCCTACACTGATTAGTATGATGAGTTAGTGAAGCACAAAATTCGCAAAAGGTGTTTTTTGGAATGTTGGAATACTTATGTAGAATTGGACAGAGACGAGGGAGATGTCCATATGCTCTGCATATCTCGTAGTACTCTATTGGTGTTGAATTCTGCTGACTTGGAAACACATGAATTGGTTGCGCCTTATGTATAATCTTTGCGTCCCTATCTAGACAACTCCTGTAGCGGGGGTAGATCCGGATGGTCCCACTGGTGTAGGTGTAGTGTTTGGTCCCCACAACCTTGGGCACTCCGTATCAAGATGACCCTCTACCCTACAATTAGTATACCATATATTAGGTCACACCGGTCGTGCTGGTTGTAGATCCCTCAGCTTCTCTATCAAGTTCGCAATTTTATGCTGAAGACCCAACATGGACGGGACATGAGGCATTTCTCCCCCCGGTACTCATGTGGGTATCCTGCCATGGCATCAATCCAAGTCACCTGCTCCAAGGCGTCTTGCAGCGTATCAATTTTCTTCTAAGTCAATGGTGTGCTGGCAAGGGGCAATAATTATTTAATGAACCAGTCTCGTTGATGATTTGGGTCTATCGAGTAGCTCATCTTGATAATCACATCCTTGAATCTTTGCATTAGATCCCAATCATACTACCCTTCCCGCTGCCTGATTTCCCATAGCTCAGACAACCCCTGTTTGTTTGTCTGAGGAAGCTTAAATTCCTACACAAATTCTCGCTTAACATCATCGATCATTGGATTCTGGTGCAGTTCCAACCACTTAATGAACCATCCCAATGCTCTTTCTCTCAGAGTGATATGGAATTCAATTAACTTCACAACATCAAGTGTCTAGCAGGCCCTCCAAATGGCTTCGCACAAAGACCAATGCTTCTCTACATCATTGTTCCCTTTACTAGAGAACTAGGAATATCTGGTGAACAATCCCACCATATTTGACTAAACTTGTTATAGGAGTATAAATCTCCATGACCCAAGTTGCAATGATCATTGTAGGTTCACACTAATATTACTAGTTCTACTGCCAACAACACCAACTTTATAGATAGCATGAACAATGTGAACTCTTATGAATTTGATTAACTTAGTCAAAAATTTATCAGGCTTATGATAGAGTACTGAGGGAAGGTTGAGGAAGATACTACATGAGTTATGGGGAGGTGAGTCGTTTCTTACATTGGATGCATCATTTTCTACAAATAATATCCCTATGGAAAAGTGCATGTATGTCATCGTCCAAGTCTTCCTTAGAGCCTATGTAGACCATTCCATCTGACATTTCTATTTCCACTGGCAGGGATGGGTCCCTGTCACCCTCCTGACCCATGGTCGCTACGATCGTCTCTGCTCTTCCCGATGGACCACATTCCACTCCTTCTTCCTCTTTTGGACCTCCTAACATCACTCCTGCTTGGTGTAATCTCTTCTATCATCTATTAATTTCCCGCAGACCACTCTCCTGCTATTTCTCAGTTATCTGCACCCTCCTTTGCACCCTAATATCCCTAGCCTTTAGGAAGTCATCTGCGTCCATTTCTTTGATATTATCATTTTTCTTCGCTCAGTAACATCCCTACCTTTAAGTCTCCCCCCCCCCCGTACTAAGCAGTTAAGATGCCATGTTTTGGTTTTGGAACACCAACAAGTTCTCCTCCACCATCAGAGCCTTAACCCACAACGAGATTTCCTTTAGTAGTCTTCCTCTCAATCCTGACCTGAACACGACCATATATTTCGAAAAGGACTAATGACTCTCTGCAAAAAACTCAATAATGTATCCCTATAGCATGGTTTGCACCCTGAAATCCATAATTTGTGTCAGATTTGTGTCAAGTCGATGTAGCTCGACAATATTTTCTTGATTCCAAGTACAGTGAGATCGGTTTTGTTTGTTGGTCTTTCCTTTTACTTGCACTCTCTACAACTAGTTGTAGAGCTCCTCTGGGAATTTGCACCAGAAAATATTGTATTGATCACTAGTTAGTTCCGCGTATAGGATATCTTCCTTCCACTTCTCCACACCTTGTCCACAAAGTTAAGCTTGTTGAGAGACGAACTGTTCCACTTGTGCCTGCCACCAATCTTATAGCTCCTTCTTAAAGATCCTTGATACCATATTCCAAACCCCTTTTTGAAATTTTAGGTCCCAACAATGGAACCATTTTTCAGCGCAAAAATATTAACAGGATTGAGACCCCGAGGCACAGGGACCAACAAGTCTCCATTGTATTCTAGCACAATGCCGAAATTTTCACGTTATCCAAGATGGATAAGGAGTCTCACCCAAGGCGTGTCGTGACCCTAATCAGATGGGGTGTGGGAGTTTGATATCGAGGTGGAGTCACATGAAGGATGCATGAGTCAAAGAGCCCCAGACTATATCAATTAAACATCTAATCACAACAAAGCATGAACATACAGAGGAGAAATGCAATACAGGTATGATCATATTAAAATTTTTAAGAAACCATGTAACCATCCATACACTATACAAATATCCCAACAAACTCCCTTTTCTATTAATCCACGCAGCAATACAATATTATATCTAGCTTGAGAGCCTCATCTCAACATCACAAAAATACCATGAGAGATCAATATATAACCACATTAACCAAGACAACAGACATAGTGCGGCTTGAACAACTCCACAACAACATTTCAATACTCGCCTTCCTCTCTTCCTATTCTGCTCATCCTTCATATTTTTGCACCTGCTTGGACTATTAGTTCTCTCTTGGAGGCTCTGCCTTCTCCTCATTCAAATGCTTCTATTGTTCAGTTGTTAGTATTCTTGTATGCTCGACTGTGGCTACCTTCTTTTGTCGTTCCTCCACAACTGTTAGTTCTAGCAGGTTCCTTCACCGTTTCCAGTTGTCTCCCCCACAACTTCCCAATAGTTATCTTCGCAAAATGTTGTTAGCCTTCTAGCTTGTCATCTAAGTTCCTTAGTTCCCCAAAATAAAGGACCCAAAACAAACAAATGTCCCTCAAACAAGTTAAGAAGGATAATAAATTATCACCCAAGTACTATGGTCCTTACAAGGTGTTGCAAAAGATTGGTACTATGGCATACAAATTAGAGCTTCTTGCATCATCCCGAGTACACCCAGTTTTCCATGTTTCATGCTTAAAGAAGGTTATCAGCGACAAGCTCCCAGTTAAACAATATTTCTAGAACTTGACGAGGAAGGAAAAAACATATTTGAGTTTGAAGAAATCACGAAAACAAGAACTTGATAGCTATGTAATCGATAAATTTGAGAGTATCTCATTAAGTGGAAGAACTTCCCCGCTAAAGATTCCACGTGGGAGGATGAGAATTTTATACAAAAGCATCTAGAACTACTAAAGCATTATGGAAAACACTTTTTTGAAGGATAGGGGCATGTTAGGTCCCTAAAATACTATTGTAGCCTCCTTATTGTTATTGTTGTGCCCATGTAGCCCCCATATTGTTATTGTTGTGCCCCATAGAAGCCCACTATTGTTATTGTTGTGTCCTTACATTAGTATTGTTATATAGGCTATCATTATATTGTGACCCCTTGAACTCCTATTTATACAAAGGAGGTCTTGTCTTTTGTATCATCCAATAATTGTTCATTTATGTAATGTAAAGGAGGTTTCCCCATCGAAGAGGATAATTTTTAAGTCGTTGATCTATCTTTTCTTATGTTTTGTGAGTTGGTTGCATAACACAATGACAAATAATTTCCTAGCACTTGGTGTCACAAAGGGGTGCAAGGCCTTGAATCCACCCATTAGTGGGTGGGACCCTATGGTACTCATTGATTTTGATCCTCTAGTTACTTGATGGAGCCAAACCAAACTATGACCAACCTTCTCTTGCAACTTGTTGGGTCATAGGATAATGTTTATTACTTGGGCATTGCAGAAATTTTGAATAATATGACACTTATTCACAGAGATTATCCTAATTATACACTATTGCGGAATGCATGCATAATACATAACCTCCTCTACCATTGATTATCAATTTTGCAGAATTAAGAAACAATCGCATGCGCACATTGAAACATCAATCACACATATCAACAGAGTATGTACTGGGGAAAGCATACAGTTGAAAACCCCTCAACTATCTCTATATTATATTGATTGAGAACATGTAACAATACATAGTACAATACTTCTCACAAGTACTCAGTACTATCTCCACCTGCTACACACAAACTAGCTCAGATCTGAA
>APFE030582846.1:280894-310756 GCA_000404065.3 Pinus taeda | reverse complement strand
CACATGATGAGTTGACGACACCTGGTTTGATGAAAATTTATATTATTTTATCTTTGAAATTCTAATCGATCTTGAAACCTGCTATATATGGTTATCTATATTCTGATGATATGTTAATGGTTGCAGGCACATATGAGTTGCTTGGTCGAATGACTCACATATGGGTGATGGGGTTGTACAGGTGGATGGAACTACATGGGAGGGGTCTTCAACTTTCTTTTCTTCTACTTCTTATCATGAGTATTCTTCCATTAGTTTATTTCTGTAAAAATAATCTAGTTTCTTTCTTTCTTTCACTTGTCATTATCTGCTTTCCTTTTCATTCTGCAAGTACTTTCTAGCTTTGCAAAATATTACAAAAACCAACCCAAAAAACATTTCCTTTCATGCCTCATAGGAATAGGGACAATTCAGGTAAATTCTTGACAAATACCCCCACTGCATATAATAGTCAACCTTTTCTCTTCTTCGGTGACTGTGAATAAGAAGAACCTTTAGGTGAGAAACCTTACATATTTGAAGAACCTACAAGGGAAGAAGAAGGGGAAGAACCCATCCTACTAAACCAGTGGTTGGAAACCAAAATGACAGGGGAGATAGAGAGAGAATTGAGAGTGCCTTCCCCATCAAGGAGACCAATGAGGACACTAAGATGAAGAATATAAGCCCCTCTACTCTACCTCATTTCCATGGTCCGACCATAGAGGACCTTGGAAATTTCTTATTTGAGTTTGCTGTGTTGAAAATGGCAACAAGAAATGCTAAAAATAGTATTTCAAGATGGATTCCAATTTTAGTTAGTCCCTGAACTAAAATTGAGAAGTAAAACTCGAATTTGATCTTAGCAATTGTTTGTTAAATAATTAATTAATTCATCTAGAGTTAATTAGTTGTAGAAAATCAAACATGAAGTCTATGTGAAGACATGCAACAGTTTCTCCATTGATTGAGGAATTTACCCATCAATTAAAGAGATAAGGATGAGTTGTAATATTGAGTTGTAATTAGTGAGCTCAGTTAACTGAGTTAAGTCCAGTTAGATTAGTTCCAACAGTTTGTGGGATTAATTGTGAGTTTAGTTAGTTAATGATTGCATGCATGTAACTGCTTCACTTCAAATAATTGAATATTCTCTCATAAATAACTCATGCATGTCAGTTCAGTTAGAGACCCAATTGAGATCAGAGGAAGGGACAATGTACTATCAATTGGAGGATTTTTCCTATATAGAAAACTCATCCATGCAGAAGGAATTATCTCCTTCAAGTTTGTGCGGTTATTTCTGAGCCAAGTGAGAAATGTGAGGTGGGAATTCACTAAGTGGAAGCACTAGACCCCAGGAAAAACTGTGGAAGGAAATAGGAGGCTTGGAGGGCAAAGGAGAAGGTTGCGAGAGCCTTTGACTGTCTATGAGCAGTATTGTTTGATTGTAGAGAGAGCAGGATAGCTTGAGAGTTGATTATTTTTGTAACTTGAACATATTTCCACTTGTATGATAATACAAAGATTGGGGTTTTAGGTTGAGGCTTTCCCCAGGTTATTTCTTCTGTGTTATGTGTGATTGATTTCTCATTCTCAGTTATATGTGTTCTCATTGCTCTTGCTCAATTCGATTAACTTTCCACAAAGTTTGTTGTAGAAGTAGATCTAATATTTTTCTTTAGTATATTGCATAATATGTTGATCTACAGTGGGATTTTCTACATGGTATCAAAGCAAAGGTGATCAAAGTGGATAACAATATACGAAGAAAAGAATTAAAACAAAAAAAATTGGGCCGCGAGTTCGTAGAGCAGATCTGAAAATTTTTGTGCAAAATTTTCAGAAAAAAATAGCAGATCTAGATTCCTTGTGAAAAAATACCCAAATTCAAAAAAAAAAAATTGGTTGAATTAGAGTTCAGATGAGGGAGATATTGTTGATTTAAAATCAGCTCTTTTTCCAGAAAATTTCGTGACGGCGGGAAAGACGAAAGAGATTGGTGTTGCATGCACAACCTTGAGGAGCAAGGCAAATGTTAGAGACTTGGTGGTTGAGAGGGAGAGTACATTACCTCTCGACATGCAGTGCCAGAAGAAGTCTCAGACAATTGTAAAGGAGCCATAATTGGTGAAGCAACTTTAGGAGGTTGTGGAGTAGCCACAACTGGAGATGCTGAGAGGAGATCAAGTGGAGACATCCACTCATGTAGAGACCTCCAATAGGGGGAAATTTCGAGCCAAGTGGGCAGAGGGAGCACATACATCCATACCTCTAGGTAGGAGGTGGGGTGATGTGAAGTGACAGTCCCAAGAAGGCTGGAATAGGGGCAGGATCATTGAGGTACCCAACCTATTTGATTAGACCATGCTATGGGAGCTCCGACGAGGAGTAGCAGGACTGGTTGAGTGGGTAGAGACAGATGCGGATAGAGCAGCAGAGATAACTACAGTGCAAGAATCCCAAGACAGTGTAGAGCTTGTAGACTGCAACAATGTGAGAGGCACAGGAGTGTTACACCAGTGCATGATGGCACATAGAGGTGTGCAATGGTGCGAGATGCATGGAGTGTTGTAGCAGCTTAGAGGTCACAGAGGGAGCACTTGTCAGCGATAGAGGGAGCTTCAACATCAGAGGGTGTTTCTAGCCCAACAGGGAAGTGAGTCGGGAGATTTTTTTTGTTTCTAGAGTCGCTGGAGCAATAAAACTTGAGAGAAATGTTGCATGTAGAACATTCCAAAGGTTCAGGATTGGGTTCGAGTTGAATGTCTTTCTTGTTGAGAGGGAGTGTTGAAAACGACAACAAGAAATGCTAAAAATAGAAATTCTGAAAATAACGTTGCTATAAATAACAGTTCAAGTATTAGTGTTGGACATAGCAATAAAGAATGAAAAATGGAAATGCTAAAAATAACATTGCTATAAATAGCATTTCCAATTTTAGTTAGTCCCTTGACTAAAATTGAGAAGTAAAATTCGAATTTGATCTTGGCAACTATTTGTAAAATAATTAATTAATTCATCTTGAGTTAATTAGTTGTAGAAAATCAAACATGAAGTCTATGTGAAGACATGCAATAGTTTCTCCATTGATTGAGGAATTTATCCATCAGTTAAAGAGATAAGGATGAGTTGTAATATTGAGTTGTAATTAGTGAGCTCACTTAACTGAGTTAAGTCCAATTAGATTAATTCCAATAGTTTGTGGAATTAATTATGATTTCAGTTAGTTAATGCTTGCATGCATGTAACTGTTGCACTTCAGATAACTGAATATTCTCTCATAAATAACTCATGCATGTCAGTTCAATCAGAGACCCAATTGAGATAAGAGGAAGAGACAATGTACTATCAATTGGAGGATTTTTCCTATATAGAAAACTCATCCATACAGAAGGAATTATCTCCTTCAGGTTTGTGCGGTTATTTCTGAGCCAAGTGAGCAGTGTGAGGTGGGAATTCACTCAAGTGGAAGCACTAGACCCTAGGAAAAACTGCGGAAGGAAATAGGAGGCTTGGAGGGCAGAGGAGAAGGTTGTGAGAGCCTTTGACTATCTATGAATAGTATTGTTTGATTGCAGAGAGAGCAGGATAGCTTGAGAGCTAATTATTTTTGTAACTTGAACATATTTCCACTTGTATGATAATACAGAGATTGGGGTTTTAGGCTGAGGCTTTCCTCGTGTTATTTCTTCTGTGTTATGTGTGATTGATTTCTCATTCTCAGTTATATGTGTTCTCATTGCTCTTGCTTAATTTGATTAAGCTTCCGCAAAGTTTGTTGTAGAAGTAGATCTTGTATTTTGCTTTAGTATATTGCAGAATCTATTGATCTACAGTGGGAATTTCTACATGCTCTGATATGTCGAACCTATGACTATATAAATTATGAGAAGAAGTTAAAATTGTTTCCATCTATCCTCAAGGATGTAGCATTGCGCTGGTTCATGGGTTTACCTAGAGATAGCATCACAACTTGGGATTAGATGCAGCAGACTTTTAACAACAAATATAGGGACTACTGTAGGTTGGTCAAAGGATACTAAAGAAGAGATTTTCAGGATGACCATAAGCTAGGATGAATCCTTAGAAGACTATGAAGAAAGATTCCAGCTCAGTTACAAAAGGGTCAGGTGCACACTTGACCCTGAGTAACTAAAGCTGGTCCTACTTAGAGGAGTAAGGGAGGATCTTCTAGATACATTACATATGATAGCAAGAGGAGATGTCTACCAATTACCCTATGAGGATATTAAGACTATCTTTAGAAACCATTCGAGGGCAGCTAAGAAAAATGGTAGGGGTAGTCAATCTATGGGCAGTACATCATCCTCTAACCTATCCATCAAGGGTGAAATTGGAAATATGCTGGAAGATTTCAAAAGTGATATGCTGCAAACCCTTGCCTTACAATTAGACACCATGAACATCGAAAGAAAGCAAGAGGAAGCAGAGAGAGCCTTGGCCATCTTTTGCCTTAGATGCACCAGGAGGCATCCTAGGAATGAATGTCCATTGAACTGTATTAAGATTTGCTCAATCTGTGAAGAAAACCACTCCACAGACAAGTGCCCTTCTTTACCTGGACTCTAATTTGTATATCAATGGGCTAAAGGTGTCACTGAATATCTTTGCTACATCAACCAAAGGAGACCTCCTAGGCCTAGACCATACTAGCAAGGTATGCAAGGGCCATCCCATGCATACTACAACCCCAACCAAGCCACAACTATACCTTCTTAGGGACCCCCTACTCATTCTTCCTGGTCTACACACCCTCCTTGGTCCTGTGCATCTCAGTATCAATCCCAGCCAGCCAGCCTGTCATTTCAACCTTATGTTCAGCCACAACATTAATGGAATATCCCACACTAGGGGTGGAGGCCCCAATTCAACAATGTTCTAGCCCTATTGCCTCCACCACCTACCCAACCACAACTCCTGCACTCTGCTCCACCTAAACAACCCCAGATGCCTGCCCAGCCAAATCCAAACCCAAACAATAGGCAGACTAAACAAGCATACAATGGAGGGACATCATACCCAACTTATGCTCTAGAAATCCAGGAGATCTACCTAAGATCTGGGAGAATTATCCCGAACAACCAACCTCCCTCTCCACATAGGGAGGTTGAGGAAGAAAGGGATGAAAGAAACCTTAAAGTAAATCCACCCTTTCCTAAGAGATTAGCCCAACCACTCCATCCTACCCCAAAAGAAACCGAACTTCTGGGAGAATTGAAAAATCTATGTGTAAAGATACCCCCTCTCCAGGAAATCAAAGATGTTCCCATTTACAATAAAGTTGATTAAGGAGAAGTGCTTCAAGCATCCAGGAAGAAGAAAAATGGATGCCCCTACCATTAATGTCATTGGGCAGTTGTTTGACTTAATACTGAGGCAGGTAATATGTCCAAAATATTTGGACCCTCGAAGTCCTGTAGTAGATGTGCACATCAATGGCACCATTGCCCCACACACTCTGATTTATCTTGGGGCTTCCATTAATGTGATGACTAAGGACACCATGCTCAAGCTCAAGCTCCAAGGTTCATTAAGGAAGACCACAACAGTTCTGCAACTTGCAGACTGTTCCATAGTCACCCCTACAGGAATTGTTGAGGATGTGATGGTCTCCATTGACTCCTGGGAGTACCCTGCAGATTTCCTAGTTCTCCAGCCTAAGGCTAAGCTTACTGTTTACCCTCTCATCCTTGAGAGGCCATGGTTGGCCACATCTGATGCTTACATTAGCTGCAAAGCTGGGAATATGACCATCAAGGATGAGCTTATGTCCAAATAATTAGTCCTATACCCTCCTGCTCAATCTACCCTAGAGCATAATTTACCTTTATGGTTAGAGGAGGAGGAAGAAGATGAAGTTTATTTTGCCCAACTTTATGCTTTGGAAGCAATCATAGGAGGAGGACAACAAGATGAGGATGACTTAATTGAACACTTGCTCCAAAGTCCAACTCCTAGTTCACTACCATTAGAAGAAGAAGTAAGGGAAACCCAGAGCAATCATCCAATTGACTTATGCTTGGCCAATTCCAACCCACTCCGTGTCAAAACCATAGAATTTGGCCCAGAGAAAAATTTGAACATTAATCCATCTCTTTCTGCTTTAGAAGAGGAAAAGCTATGCAAAATGTTGAGAGAGAACCTAGAAGCCTTCGCTTGGAGTTATAAGGAAATGAAGGGAGTACACCCTTCAGTGTGTACTCACCACATATACATCAAAGAAGGTTGCAATCCAGTTAGGCAACAACAAAGGAGGATGAATCCAGCTCTTAAAGACATAGTCAAAAAAGAATTGCAAAAATTGCTAGTGCAAGATTCATTTACCCTATCTTAGATAGTGAGTGGTTCTCTCCTTTAGTGTTAGTTCCTAAGAAAAATGGTAAGTGGAGGATTTGTGTTGATTATAGGGAGTTGAACAAAGCTAGAAAGAAGGATCATTTTCCCCTACCCTTCATTGACCAAGTGCTAGATGGCCTGGCAGGGAAGAAGTTCTTTTCTTTCCTAGACGGATTCAGAGGGTACAACCAAATCCAAATCTGCCCAGAAGATTGGGATAAGACCACATTCACTTGTCCTTGGGGTACTTTTGCCTATAGGGTCCTTCCTTTTGGCCTATGAAATGCTCTTGCCACTTTCCAGAGAGCAGTCTTAAGTATTTTTGCTGAATTAGTACGTGATGCAATGTAAATCTATATGGATGATTTTACACCTTATGGTTGTGATTTCCAAGAAGCCCCCACTAACCTAGGCAAAGTATTACACATATGCATTGAAATGAATATGTCTCTTAGTCCAGAAAAATGTGAATTCTTAATGACTGAAGGGACTATGCTAGGTCATTCAATATCTCAGCAAGGAATGCAGGTGGACCCAAACAAAATAGCAATCATCCAAAGGGTCCCACCTCCACAAAAGCAAAGAGATGTCAGGAGTTCCTTAGGGTTAGCTGGATACTACCGAAGGTTCATAAAGGACTTCAACAAGTTGTCCTCTCCTTTGTTTGGGTTGTTGGCCAAAGATTCTGAGTTTATATGGTCAAAGAGTTGTCAAGATGCGTTAGACATTCTAAAGGATAAGTTAACCACTGCACCAATCCTTAGAGGCCCAAACTAGGCCATCCCTTTTCATATTCATGCTGATGTCTCACACAAAGCCATAGGAGAAGCCTTATGTCAGGAAGAGGAGAAATTGCCCTATGCCATCTGTTTTATCAGTAAGAACCTGTCAAAGGCTGAGCTAAACTATACTGTGACTGAAAAGGAACTTCCGGTTGTTGTGCAATCATTGAAAAAATCTAGGCATTACATTACAAGCTATCAAACATTTGTGCATACTGATCATGCTGCAACCAAATATTTAATGAACAAGCCAAATGTAAATGCTAGAATTATAAGATGGTTGCTTCTATTACAACAGTTTGATCTAACTATTGTTGATTAGCCTAGTAAGGAAAATGTTGTTGTTGACTTTCTATCTAGAATGAATCTTCCCGCAGGTGAAGAAGGAATGGTGGATGACCAATTATCAAATGAGCATTTGTTTGCTATTTTAGTTCTCCCCCCATAGTTTGCTGATATAAAAAACTATCTGGTATCAACACAATTCCCACCAAACTTTCCCTCCAAATAAAAGAGCAAGATAGTCAGAAAGAGCGCTCCTTCACCTGGATTGGGGGAAATCTGTTCAAACTTGGCCTAGATCAAATCTTAAGAAGGTGTGTAAGGGAAGAGGAAGTCTTTGACATCCTTCTGACCTGTCATGATGGGCCTTGTGGAGGTCACTTTACAGCAAAGAGGACATCAATCAAAGTGTTGAAAGCAACCTATTATTGGCCTACTTTTCATTAGGATGTGAAAAAGTATCTTAGTCAGTGTGATCGGTGTAAGAGGATGGGAAAGCCTACTCCAAGAGATGAAATTCCCCTACAACCTCAAGTGAGTTTTGAGCCATTTGACAAGTGGGGCATAGACTTCATTGGGCCTATCAACCCTCCTTGAAAGCAAAAACAACACATCATTGTGTGCGCTAATTATTTGACTAAGTGGACTGAAAGTAAAGCAATTAAGGTAGCAAAAGAAGAGAAGGTAGTTGAGTTCCTAAGGGAGAATATATTCTACAAATTTGGGTACCCTAGAGAGCTAGTCACAAACCAAGGCAACCAGTTTACCTCCAGCATGATTGAAGAACTGCTCAGCCATCACAAAATCATGCATATGTCCTCCACTCCTTATCATCCACAAGCTAATGGGAAAGTGGAGGTGACCAATAGGGCATTGGAGAATATTTTAACTAGGGCGGTGAGCAGCAGCAGGAAGGATTAGGCAGAGAGACTATTTGAGGTCAATTGGGCCTATAATACAACATGGAAGACCACCACTGGATTTACACCCTATGAGCTTGTCTATGGGAAAAAGGCTTTGTTGTCCATTGAGTTTGAATATAACACATTAAGGATGACAACCCAACTAGATTTAGATCTCAGTCACACAAAGAAAGAAAGGTTGTTACATTTGATTGGCTTGGATGAATTCAGAATGTAGACTCTCCTACATACAAAGATAGTTCAGCTTTAGAGGAAGATTTGGCATGAGAAACACATCAAGGAGAAGCAATTTCAAGAGGAAGACTGGGAATTTTGTATGATTCCAGGTTTAAAGACTTCAAGGGCAAGCTAAGGACAAGATGGCTCCAACATTATGTGGTGGAAAGATGCCATGAAAATGGTTTAGTGCAAATTAGAACTATTGATGAAGAATCCATTCCATTGCTAGTTAATGGACATCGATTAAAAATGTACAAGAGGCCTTTATCGAAATAAGGGTTCATAGACAATATCAATAAGACAATGATGATGGTGGAGCAAATTCTAGCTCCTCCCTCATCAGGTCACCGAAAAAGGGAAAAAAGAATAAGGATTCAGGTAAAAACCTCCATAAGGTGCCTGAGTCCCATCTTTGGGTTGAAAACCTCATGAGGTGGCCCAAGGATGAGAAAAATGAAGAGAAAAAGAAGATCCTTGGGTGAAAACCTTCCTTGAGGTGCTGAGGGAAGATATCTAGGGTGAAAATCTCTCTGAGGAAGCCTAGGTGTTTAAAAAAAAAAAAAATATAATAATAATAAAAAAAAACATGCGTGTTATTTGCAGGTGGGTGAGAAAGACAATCAAGGAGCAAAGAGAAGATCCAAAGGGAACTCTGCCTCACATATATTCATCTCCTCCACTCCTTACCATGCATCCCTCCATCAATTCCATTGTTTTTCACTTCATTACTTCAATTCAGGTGAAGATTGTGTTTTCTAACAGAATCACCTCAACCATTCCCATCATCCCTGCATCCACATACACTCTTACTCCCTCTGTCCACTCATTATAGCATCCTCACAGCAGCATCCAACAACATGATCAAGAAATTATAAGGGAGACACCAAACACTTCCAAGTGGTAATCCACGAGCTCCACAGCAGCAACAACATAAAATTCAAGAGCTCCACAGCAGCAACAACATCAGATCCAAGAGCTCCACAGTAGCAGTAACAACATCAGATCTTCAGTCACAGACACCTGCAAAAGACAATAAACCATCAGTAGAAAGTAGAGGAGGAAGAAAAATGACCATCAGCAACACCTCTAATATTTGACAACTGCAACATGGCATCAAGACCACAGGTAAGTATCACATTCACTCACTCATATGCATCATTTGATCAAAACTTGTAAAGGTTAAGAAGTAGTTGGTTTATAAGTGAAAAGGTGGCAAAAAGGAAATTATTTTAATAAGTCCATAGATACAATATTTCTATGGAAACCATTTAAGAATGCTTGAAGAATTAAGATTTGGGTTAGAAAGACCGTTCACCAAAGACTCAACATACCCTATTTCTTGATGCAATCACTCATAGACTCCAACAACAAAGTAAAGGAAGGGAATTCCCTATGGTTGGCTCACCATGGTTTGATCAGGATCCTCATTAAGGATTCCCTCCAAAACCTCAAGATCCCTACAAAATGGTCAGTCTTCAGAGACTTACTAGTAGAGGATGACATCAAAACCCTTATTTATGATGTTAGTCCTTCTATTAATGAGGAGGAGGAAAAACAAGAAGAAGATACAGAGCTAGATGGGAAGAGATGGATGAAGAAGGAACTAATATAGAGGAACATGTTGAAACACAAGGAGGATGATGCTGAAATAGAGGAAGAAACTGATGGAGATGAGAAAGAACAACAGAAGGAAGAAGATAAGCAAAGCAGAGAGAAAGAAGGCATTGACACAAAAGGGGAAGAACAAAAGGAGCAGTCACCTAGGGTGTCTCCAGAGGTCCTTGAGGCGGAGGCAACAGTTGCCGTCATTGCTCTTAGCACACCATTCAAGCAAAAAGGGAAAAGAAGGAGGCCATCCAGTGTAGGATGCCAACTAAATCCTATGCTCTTTACCTCAAAGAATAATGGCTGCAATTTCATATTAAAACACTAGCACAAAGGAGCACCATGCCATTTCAGGACTGCAGAAAGTTGATTGATCTTTATTATCAAAGTTCAGTAGAGTATAGGGCCAAAATGGTTGAGTTTTACTTGCATAACATGGCCCTCACAGATATGAATATTTGCAACCCTAATGCAGAGCTAGGGGATCTACAATTAATGGCTTTGGCATCGTCGGTGAACCATGAGAAGTCAAGGGCTGTAGAGATGAAAAGAATATTGGCCAGAGAGAAAATAAACCTCTTTTTATTAGATATTAACAATCAAATCCCATGGCCCTAATTAGCACCCATAATCTAATTGCAAATGATCCTCAGCTGGCACTTAGATATGTTGTTGCCCAAGATCAAGAAAATTCACATTTTGAGGATATGTTTAGGCTGCTAAGAGATGATAATATACATGCCTGCTAAAGGATATGGAAAACACAACCACACAGCTTGAAGACCAGAGAATATCACTCCCCTCAAAGGTTGATAGAGGCATTCAATAGGACACCTATGTATAAGCAATCAATGCAAAGGTTGAAGGCCAATTGGATAGGCCTAAAACTCAGTCCACCACTACTTCTAGGGATGTTAGAAGGGAGAAAAAAATAAGATGAAAAGAGGTAGTGGCAAGAAGTAGAAAGGAAGGTATGCTTCTATAAACTAGAAGAAGAGACCACAACAAAAGCATGGGATGTCAGAGAGGCTACTAGAGCCATGAAGGACATGGATATTGACTAAGTTGCTCAGAGGATGAGCAACACTTTCAGTAGGGGGTTGATAATGAGTCTCATCATTGAGAAATTATATGGGCCTTAATTGGCTTTACTTCACCTCCTAGCTTAGTTAAACCAACCATTCTCACAATTTATTGCATAATTTTGGTTATATTTTGTTTATGAAATGAGTTAGAGTTGGATATTTGGCTTTGTAGTCTAATGTGCATGTAATACAGGAATCAAGGATAAAAGCAAGGAAAAATGCAGGTATAAAGGATAAAAGCAAAGAAATATGGCAAAGACCTTGGTAAAGACTTGAATGGGACAAGGGAGAGTAACTATAGGAGGTAAATAATCCTCATTTACTACCCCTCCATTCGAATATTCCTCCACCAGCTCAGAGTGCAAACAACCATCAGTTTGAAGACTAGAAGACAATCGAGCAAGTGAAAAGGACATAAACCAGTTTTCTTGTGTTAGAGGCCAAGCCTCCCTAATGGGAAGGAAGTCGTTAGAGATTTCAAATGTATAAATAAAGAGTCTTAGGACCTCAATAGGATTCAGACTTCTATTGTAAAACTCTGTTTTATTTCTGAGCTTCAAAGACTTGTGATAGTTTGCTTTGTAATCCATGGTTTTTATAATAAGAATGAGTTTTGTTTAAGCCAGCTTTGAGTTAACTCTGAGGGCTGAAACTCTTGGGTTAGGGCCCGACCCAAACAACCAAAGCTCTTCTTTATTGTACATATTTGCTAACATAGAGTTCTATTTTGTTTATTTGCTTAACTGGTTTCATGGTTTTCTGATCATTTGCTTAAGTAGCCTTATGGTTTTCACTATTCATTTGCTTAAGTAGTTGCACTTTCATTATAGCAACATAGCGTAGAATATTCATGGTTTTCCTGTTCATTTGCTTCAGTAGCTACATTTGCTGTAGTTTACTTCCATTTGTGTTTTTTCAATTAGCAGGTTAGCTAGAGGAAAAATATCACTATCAGGTTGTGCGAAGGTGTTTCGGCCTCATCTCCTCCCACTGGGACCATGACTTGAGGAAGGGACCCTTCAACAACCCCAAAAACACAGGCTTCTAGTTCTCGCTTGAGCTATGGAGTTCGTTGTTGATGCAGTTATTTTTTCACCTTCACTGGGGTTCTCTGTCATTTTCATTTGAAACCGCCTTAAGAACATTCCTCATGCATCGCTTCCTCACCGTATGATCACCAACAAACCTTCACAAGCACCGTCCGATTCATTATTTTCTCCAACTGCTGCCTTGCGTGGAGTCCACCACTTACTTTATGAACTTTAAGTCCCCACCATCCATCTGCCTCGCCTGATCCAATGGCTATCACGTCACCCGATATCTTTAGGAGCTTTAAACCCCCACCGTCGATCTGCCTCGCCTAATCCGATGACCATCGCTTCACCCGATCGCCAACTAGCTTGGTTGATCTCCACTGTTGATCAACCCCACCTGATCCAACGACTATCGCGCAATCTCACGCAGATTCTTGCACGAACGTTATCCGCTCGAGAGCATGCGAGTAAAGTGGTTTTATCGTGCTATGTATCACGCAGTAAGGCTAATCGCATGAAATTTCAAAATATAGCTTATAGCCTGAAGGCCATGCGAGAAACTACTTACCGCCTTAGAAACCCGCCCCATCATTTCTGAACATTTCTTTTTCCCACGATACGATCTTCGTTGCCCATCTTTTGACTTCACCCGCGCGATAAGATCTCAGTCATTCATTGCTCATGTTATCCTCGTCCGTCCATCTCTTGACTTCACCTGCACGATTAGATCTTAGCCATTCATCTCCCGCTAACCTCGTTCGTCCATCCACTCACTTAATCCCTCGCGATATGATCTCCATCATTCATCCTATTCATTAACCTCGTTCATCCATTTATTCGTTTAAGCATTCGCGATAATACCTCCACTGTTCACCCTATTAGTTAACTCTATTCGCCCATCTATCTACGTAACCTCCTGCAATCCAATCTCCATCATTCATTTGCCTTTCACCCAACTAATCCAATGGTTCTTATGCATTGTTGCTCCCTCACATCCTCCTTTCACTGATTTCGTCCTCTGATTTCTCTTCCACTTGAAAGCCAAGTTAATTTAGTTCTTTGCTTACACCTTAGTCTAGTTTTTATGCTCTTTACTTCTGCAACTTAGATAATTAGCATTATGTTAGTGTTGATTTAGAAATTATGTTTAGGTATAGCTGTTTAACTGGTTAGCTAGGGTATGGTGCGATTTAGCATTACATGTTGATTTCTTCATTACTGCAGTAGAGTAGCTCTCCCTTAGGATATATTTTCTCTTCTTCCATCAAAATCAAGCTTCTTCTAACCTTATAGAAGTCTGGCTTGGAACCCCTGGGGTCTCTTGCCAAATGAGCAGTGACAACAAGCAATATCTTCACTTTTACTTGTACATATAGCACTGTCATGTCCAAGTTTGTACAAACCCCGAGTTGATAATTAAAGCTGGTAGCCCTGGGAGTTGCAACATTATTGTTGCAATACCTAGGCTCATCAATTGGAGTCAAGCAAGGTTTCCCCCTATCCCCTACTCTTTTTGGTTTATATATTGATAAACTAGAAGAGTGACTAAATCTGCAAGGTAGAGATGGTGTTTGGTTAGGTGAGTTTGTGATAAAACTTATTTTATATGTTGATGATCTTGTATTGATTTCTAAATTGGCCCATGGATTGCAGATGCACTTATATGCCCTTGAGCACTTTTGTAGAGAAGTGGGGATGCAAGTCAATATTAACAAGACCAAAATAATTATTTTCTCTAATAAAAGGAAGCAAATCTAGTGTATGTTCTTCTTTGAAGGAAACATTCTTGAAGAAGTAGATGAGTACAAGTACCTCAGGATTGATTTTAAAAACAAACTTAATTGGGAGGACTACAAAAAAACGAGAATGTGGAGGGTGGAAAGCATTATATGCCCTTCAAAACAGATGTAGAGAGGCAGAGCTATGGGATTGGAAAATGATTAAAGTGCTTTTTAGACTCCTATTTTGTCCAGTGAAGCTATATGGGTGTGAATTGTGGGCTGGCAGCACCCCTGTCTCAAAATGGAAACAAATTGAGAAAATCCAAAAACGCTTGATCATGAGCAAGTTCAAAATAAAAAGTTTGGTACCTTATGAGATAATGTTGAGCGAAACAGGAGAAACTCTCATCGAAGCAAATGGTATGGTGTGGCTCATAAGATATCTAAAACGAATTGAGAAAATGGGAGTAGGTAGATGGCATAATGTTATCTTCAATGAAGACATGAGCGAAAGAAAGAAAACATGGATGAGACAAAACTATGCATGGATGCAAAAATGGAATATCTACTTCAATGTTTGTCCCACAAATAGCAAGGAGCTAAAGAATTTTGTAATGGAGAAGTTTCATAAACAGGTATGGGGAAAAGAGTTGGGTAGAAAGAAATACTACATTAAGGAATTCAACCCTATGTGTGATCTCCAACAAAAAGAGTACATTGGAGCTAACATTCTGTGGAGGACAAAGGTTCTTATTTCTCAATTAAGAACCAACTCTCATCAACTTCTATGTGAAACAGGAGGGTGGAAAAGGCCTAAATAAGCTTGGGAAGTATGGGTGTGTACATTTTGCATGTCTGGGGTAGTGGAAGTGGAAAATAATTTCATTTTGGAACATGATGCGTTCAAAGACATCATAGAAAGTTATGGGAATATGTTAGCATCGATTTCTTGGCATTGTCTTTTCAGCAAGGGAATTGTTGGAAGGTTAGGCTAGCTCATCATCAATTTGAATAAGAAAAGGATTGAATTGCAAAAGGTGAAAAACAGGGAACTGATGCTATTTTTAGTCTCGTGGACGTTAAAATATCATTTCATTTCATTTTGTGATTCTTGTCGGAAATCTATGCCTATTGGATTGTTAACTTGTTTCTTTAAATTTTAGGAATAACTTATTATTGTATGTATTTAACTTCTTAAATAATTATTTTAATATTTTATTTTGTATTTGTTTTTTTAGGAAAGAAAAATAGTGAAAATTGATATGATTATGTTTTCAAGTTATAAATAATTGTTGATGAATTATTATATGATAGATTCGAAGGGAAAGGGTTATGAAATTAAAATTAAAATTATATTTAAAGACAGTTTCGTATTAATGTTAGTTAAGGTTATTTTATTATAAGGTAAATTATAAGAAAGTATATTTATAACATTTATTGTGATTACTAAAATTATATTTTATTTAAATATGATAATTACAAATGTGTTATTAGAATATTAAGATTCCTTGAAATATGTAAAAGGTTTTTTTTTTAACCAAAAGGCTATATGGTTTATCAACCAAATTCTAACAAATAAGGGTTGGGTGCAAAAGAACACTATGGTTGCTTCTTACTAGTAGACTCTTTAGTAACCAAGTTGTTTTCTATGGATGTATAGGTCAAGTTCCCTAACATGACATTGTACTTGTGAAAGTTTTTTCTATAACTTTATTATCAAGTTTATTTGATCAAATTTTGTCATATCATGTTATCTTTGATTCATACCAAAACCTAAAGTCAAGTGCATGTATATAAGGATCTAAAAGAAGTCATGATTTAGTGTGGTTGTAAGTACATGGCTTTCAAGGTGATTTATTGAAGTGTACTAGTGCTTGGTTTAAATGCCATTATAGGTCCTAGTATATCAAATAATCCCTGCTCTCTTAGAGGGAAAACCTAGACCTCAAGCCTAATGCTTCTCTTCTATCTCAACTAGTGGATGATGTAGATTGTTGAGTTAAGGTTTTATGGAGAAAAACATGGAGAGAATTCTAAGTTAATATTCTAATTTTTACCCCTTGTATGTATTAATTTGGGTTATGTAAATGTTGTAAATATTCTACTATCGATTTCTAGTGCAAAGTTCATTGAATGGTTAGGCAGGTATACTATAAATATATTTATATGGACCAAATGATGGGATTTCCATGTGATGAATTCAAGTTATGTAAATATTAAAGTTGGAATATAATATAAAATCATCCAAGATGGATGTGTGTAGCATGAGAGGGCCATGATTCTACTAAAGGGGAAGAGGAAGGGGGTTCTATGTCAAAACAAATCATCTATTTCCAAATGTCAACCTTAAAACTTATTATTTTTAAACATGTGCCTCAAGGGAGCCAACCACCTTTCTTTTAATTATCAACCAGTCATTGAATGTATATAAAATGTTGGTGGGAAATTCCTTTTTAGATAGTTATGGAAGCATTGGTTGAGTACAATCATCATGGGAAGTGTAAAGAGAGGTAAGATGATTTTTTGGAAAAGAACTATGTTTGTGAATTTTGTAAGAAATTCTCAAAAAGAATATAGTAAATTAGGCTCTTTTTGTCAACATTAAAGAACAATATATGGAAGAATATCTCTATGGACCTTATCTTTACATTCCCAACTTGTAAATTTTCACCCATAAAAGTTGCTTCAAATTCATAAATGTCCTATACATCCTTCATAATTATAATTTTTTGTTGAACCAAGAACCAACTCTCTATTAATTTAACTATTTGGAATTCTAAAGGAACATTAGTGAAGCCAAGGTACATCTTTTCCTAAGCCATTTTGAACATTTGAAAAAATTTGAGGAATTCCCATTGATTAATTTCTTAAGGGAGATCAAGAACAAATAACCCATGATGTAGTAAACTATATGGTTTGGTTCATGGTTATGATACCACTATGCATACACCTAGTGGATAGCCTCCATTAGTCCATCCATTGGAGATCTGATTGCTTCTTCCATAGATAATGTTATCTCTAATTTCTAATTTTATACATCCTAGGTGGTTAAGAATGTTGTCATTACTAGAGTCACGCCACAAGGCTATCACGATGCTTTGATACCACTAGTATGAGCTGAACTACCATGGAGAAAATAAATAAACTAACATGTAGATTAATGTTATTGTAAAATACAGATCGAGCACCGTGACATTTATTAACAACATAATGATTTGTTCATAACAATAAGCTAAGCTCTAGCTTTATAAAAAATAAAATAAAAATAAAAATAAAAATAATAGCAACAACAAAAATATGATAACAACAACATACTTAGTTATAGAAATAGTAGATCCAATGATGGAAATTATATATTTAACTATACAAAGGAATAATTTAGAGTACTACAACAACTATTTATATAAACTAGGAAACAAGGCAGTGGAATAGATGCTAGAATTCGGTAAAATAAACCCTTCAATGACAGGGATCTCATAGACTCCCATAAAAGCATTCACCCAAACACGTCTACTCTAAGGCTAGAGAGATTTTTTATAATGCAATCTACCACTTTTGCTTCATTATCATTTTCTTATGGGATAGTTAGATTTGTTTTTTTAATAATGAAAAGTTAAACAACCTAACATAAAATTCTTCTAACTAGCAGAAAAGTAAACTTACTAATATAAAACCATGTTAACCAGTAAAAGACAAGGATCCACACAAAATTGGTCTATAATGAACCACAAATTACTAATAATTAGTGTCAAAGTCACCCATGAGGTATAGATCAGTTGGTTTGTGTGTGTTTAATCCCCATCTGGTCACTCGTTCAAATCTCATGGAAAGGGTTTGAGGGTAGGAGCCACTTGTGAGGGTTAAAATTGTTCCATGGGGTATCCAAGATTGATTGGACCTCCCACAATCCTAGTGAAAACATCTTACAAGTGAGTATATCATTCTTCCATCTAATATTGAGACTAGCCCAAATCTAATCTCACTTCTTCCCCTTAAATTGATTACACATAGCCACTTCTCACTTTTAAGAAAGATTATCTTATAAGTTTTTATAAATTACAATGGTTAACATTTCCATTTTTTTCCATTTATCCAATTAAACAAAAAGGTAAGGAAAATTACATGTTATGATAAATACAAGTCAAATTATTAGCCAAAAATTTTAGAGTAGCATGTTAGTAGCTAAAAACCTCAACAAACTTGTGAAAATTGGAAAAGTACTTTCTCAATAAGCTATGAATAGGGGTAAGAGGAGCAGGAGGGGTTATCTTTTTAACTGAGGAACAAATAATATATATTTTGTCTTAGGGCCTAGGGATAGAAGCAAGCAATCAAGTTGAATTTTGGGCTTTGTGGAAAGGTTTGGAGGTTTTCATCAGTAAAGGGATCAAGAAAATGAAGGATTTGGGGGATTCCTTTGATTGTCATTAGGAAGATTTCCAATGTGATATCAGGAAGAAACTCTCATTCCTCTACAATTGTTCATAGGATAGCACTGCAAACCAAAAAATTTGATGAGATCTCTCTCTCATATTCTTAGATTCCTAAATGACGAGGCAAACAAGCCTTTTAAGCATGGATCTAAGCTTGGGCAAGGGACTATAGAAAAAAAACTTTGAATTAAATAATTTCTCCCCAATACCTTAAAATAAGTTGATATGGTTATGGTGCAGATGGGTCACCCGACGACTCGAGGGAAGACTTTGGTTGATGGAAAAATGTGAATTAAATGGTGTTTTCTACTTTATGTTTCGTTCTTATGGCTCTATCATTTCAAAATCCTCTTTGCGTGGAAGAGATGAACTCACCACATCTCTTACCATGTCCTTTCATAAATATAGTTTGGATAGATGGGAAAGAGTGACGATTAGTTATAATTAGGACTCGAAATCTCACTTAAGGTCGTCGATTCACCTTAAATCCTTTGAGGCTATAATTATTAATGCTTTGCAACATTCTTTTAGCTTGGAGTTAATTAGAATGGTAGAAGTGATAGATTTGTGGATTTTTGTTGTGCTTGAATTAATGTATTTGCTCAAGGCTCATTATGGGCGAAGCATAGAAGATCTATTATGTCTTCTTCTTATCCTATGAATTTGGTTTAGTGGTTACGTAGCTTGTGCTCAAGACTTGTCTTCATGGCTACCTTTGAGAGTCAGGTTCCCAAAGGTGATTCCGATCGATGGAAGCAGTCAGTGGAGAAATTATTCAAGGTGCTAATGGGTATGACTAAGATAAAAATCATACGGTTGTAACTCATCGAGTAAGAGAAGGAGGCAAGGTTTAATCTCTTAGAGAAAAAGATTGAATGGTTGCAGATGCGCAAGAGAAGGAAGCTAGCTAGCCTAGAAATAGACTTTATTTTGTTAAAGCTACAAACAAATGAAAAAGTAAGGAAACTAGAGGAACTCGGCACTAATCATAGTCTTTGATCTGAGTATCAACCCCCAAGAGGAAAAAGTGGTTGGTGCAAAATCTAAAGATGGATTTTCTTGATGCAAAGAGGTAGATCTGGAAAATGCATCAGAGGTTGGCCCCTTTGGGGAAATCTAACTACATGTTTGAACTATTTTTGGGGCAATTTTGTAAAATCTATGGGAGGTTTCAATGTTAAATTATAGTGAAAAAATCCCATATAGGCAAGATTTTTGTTTTGTTTTTATTTATTTTTATTTTTATTTTTATTTTATTTATTTTATTATCTATTTATTATTATTATTATTATTATTTTATGCTTATATTGGAACATCTAAGAAACATAAGTTATAGAAGCTTGTAACTTGTTCTGGCCATGAAATCCAGCTTATTATAATACAAAATATATTCATTTTGTTTAAAAAAAAGTAAGACCATTAATTATCGGTTGACTCTGGTAGTAAGAGACTAAATAATTGAAGTTAAGGCCTTTGTTTCTAGAAGTACAATTTCAAATTGTTGATGAACTAATTCGTGACTATATCTTATATGTTTGCTTTTAATTCTTGCTTTCATTATTCCATGCAAATGCTAGTAATTAATTGTGAATCGATTCACAGTTTGTTTCTAGTACTTTCCTACTTGTGTATGTCTTAGATAGTCTTAGCTATTTAATTCTTTCTTAAGACATACTCTTTCTCATTATTTTGTTTTTACTTTCTTGTATTATATTCTACAATCTATCATCATGTGTTGATTTCATCCCCATTTTAACATTTCACTCTTGATTTCACATTAACAATTCTTTATGTAACAAACAAGAGTAAAACTATCATGGTGGAAGCTAGACCCACATATCGGATGAGGCTCTTATCCCAAATGGTGTGAGGTATAATTGAGACTTCACACTAGGGACACCCCCTAACTGTTGATGATACATTTTTCCCCGTCAATGCAAACTTAAAATTTCATAATTTAAAATGAAAATAGAGTGGCTCAACCAATAGAAAATATCTTAAAGAGAGCCTTGGAAAATAAGATTGCAAGAAGGATTTTAAAAATAAGAAGATATGGTTAATGTTGTATAGGAGGAGCTTTATATATTATGAAAATGGTAAAGCTTCTAAAATTTCACACCAAAAGATGACTTAAAAATAAACTAAAGTGATGAAGAGGCTAAAGGTAACAAGTTTGAACATGTTATGAGGAAGATTGCTACTATTTGACCAAGTATTTTAAAATTTTGAGATCATTGAACCTAATTGATCAAGTCTTAAAATTATTATTGCCAACATCCTAACTAGAAGAACATTTATGGGACAAATCCTCTCAAATTTTCAAAGCTTACTGAATATGATGCAACTAAAACAAAAAAAAAAAGTTTAGAAGAAAAAAATTACAATTCCTCTTACAACATCAAAATTACTGGTTTAGATTCCTCTTCTTTATGGAGAGTTGCTTCTTCCAACTCTAACCCTAGAAGTTGTTGAATAATGTAATGAGTTTTAATCTTCATAATTGTATTTGAGTCATGATGAAATGTATTTTCAAAAAGAAAGAAAAAGGAAATTTATTATTAAAGAAACTGGCTTATTAAAGCATGGATTTCATGCTTCGGTTAATTGTTTTTAGGACAAAGCCTCCATTATAGGCTTTTAGGGTTTATGCCAAGTGTCCTTGTCCATGTCATAATGTAAAAGACCCTTCTCGGGCTTCATTTGTTAAGAACAAAATTTATTTTTATGTAAAATAGGTCAATTAGGCCTCCCCCACCAAGTGGGACTCAAACTCGACAAGTTAGCCTAATGGAGGTGCAGAATATCCTATATAAAGGAAACAACTTGACCTCATTTGGAGCACTCACTCAGCAAGTTTGATCTGCATTTGCTGGGGGCAGTAACAAGTGCGAAATTCAAGGAATAAGGTGGAAAGGGGTATCAAAGGAGAAGGAGGTTGTTATCAAGCACAAGAAGTCAACTCTCTCTCTCTCTCTCTCTCTCTCTCTCTCTCTCTCTATCTCTCTCTCTCTCTCTCTCTCACATGTGAAGCTGCTAAATTGTTTGAAGGGTCAAAGTTGCAGTAATATAGCTCAGCCAAAATTCTGGATTTGCTGGGGGCCAAAATTCTGGGTTGTTGTTAGCTTGAAGTTTCTAGACAAGAAGAGACTACTAAAATTTGTTGAATTGTATTGTAAGGATGACTTGGTGGAGGAGGAAGATATTTTGGTCTAGGGTCTTGCTCTATCTCAACTTGAATTTTCTAGTGGAAGAGTTTAACAGGGTTTTTCCCTATAGAGGAGTTTTATCCCTGGAAGAGTGCCTACATCTGGTGTCTTGATCTTTGTGTTTTTATTTTGAAACTTTCTTGATGAAGCAAAGATAAAATAAGAACTTAAGAAAGTTAATAAGAACACAAATATATCACAAGTAATTATCAACATAAGAAAATATTTCTTCCTTTCTGATTTTCTAGCATGGTATCAAAACTAAGGTGAAGAAGAAAGAAAAAGGAAAACTGAAGATCTATTGAAAGGAGAGATATAAGGATTTCAATAAAAAGGGTCATAAGGAGTAGAAGATAGAAATATGACAAACTCAATGAAGTCATTAACAAGTTAGAAGGAGCCTCCAACTACAGGGCATGGAAGACAAGAATGGATCTTATTCCTGAAAGACATAAAGTGTTGGATTTTGTTCAAGAAAAAGTCAAGGAACTAGTAGATGAAGCAGGTAAATACAAATACAAGGAAATGAATATCTTAGCCATGAAATTAATTATGGATGGAGTGAAGGATAATCTCATCCCTTACATGTCTAATATAGAATTTGTTAAAGCAATGCATGAGGCTCTCTCCAAAGTATTCACCATCAAGAACATTGGTCAAATAGCAAGCCTCAAGAATGAACTAAGGACAATAAGAATGACATGAGACAATACGATATCATCATACTTTGTAAGGATATCTATAATAAGAAATGAACTCAAAGAAATAGATGAAGTTGTAACAAAAAATGAGCTTGTAATTGTTGCTCTTCTAAGACTACCCAAATCTTGGAGTGCTTTTGCATCAGGAATTAGCAGTTGGAAGGATACTCCAACATTCAAACAAATGTGGAATGGATGCATTCAATAAGAAGCTTGAATATCATTAGTAAACAACAAGAATGAGGATGAAGAAGAAAACACCTCTAATTCATATTCTTCTCATCACAAGAAGAAGGGAACCTTCAATAAGTTCAAATGACCAAAGAAAAAAGTTTACCTATGTAAGGTTGAATGTTACAATTGTCATAATATGGGTCACTAAAAAAGTCTTTGTCTTGAAGATTCAAGGAATAAGAAGAGAGAAAGAGAATATGAAACTATTGCTAACGAAGCTTTGCCTAATAGAATCAAGACTGAAGAATCTAAAATCAAAGATCTATTTTCCAAAAACCCTTAGGGAATATTATCCATTGCATATCCTTGTATATTAAGTGTTGCATTATTTTCCTTTAAGTTTTGATTTCTAGAATTTGTAGGTCTAACATGTCATTTTAGAACATTTTGAATTATTTTGATAAGTTGTAGGTATCCCTCAAGATTAGATTAATAGGGAGCCTTCACCTTTTACCAAAGATAATTATCTTGTTACTTTTTTCCTCTTTTATGTTTGGTTTCCTTCTCATATCAAGATATGTTTGTATTATATGCTAATAACCTTTTCTTTATATTTTCCTTGGTAGGAAATATTTCAGAATACACAAAGGTTATGGAGGATACTTCAAAGGATAAAATTGAAGCATGGAAGAAGTTATTGCAAAGTAAGCCCTTCAAGAATTGATGTCCTACAAGGTTTGTTAAAGAACAATTCAAGGTATGTCTTAAACTACAAGTTTTGTTAGAAAATGTATGTTCATTCTCTTTTGAAATTTTCTTTACATTATTGACATTGTTATGTCTAGGATTTTGAATCTTAAAATATTCTTTTTAGGGTGATTAATCATTTGATCGAATCTACCCTCATTATATTATCATTTTGATAATTCTTGTGAAACCCTAACCTTTAGGGTTCACTGTAAAACTCTAGCCTCTTAATGCTAAGGGTATGTCAATGTTAATAATGAAACCCTATTCTTCTTAGGGTTTGTCTAGAACATATGATGAAATCCTATTCTTTTTAAATTTAGGGTTTTGTTATTATTATGGTAAAACCCTAGTCCTTTAGGGTTTACCGTTAATATCTAAGTCATATAATGAAACCCTAGATCTTTATGGTTTTTTGAATTAGGGTTTATGAACAAAACCCTTGTAATAACTAAAGAAAGATACTAGGAATAAAATCCTAGGTGTATATTCGTCCATATAATTGAAACCCTAGTCTGATTAAAATTGTTGTAATTTTGATGTATTGACATTTGTGTCTTGCGTTTACCTAATAGGTATAGACATCGATATGAGATGCTAGTACATGATAATGAAGCCCTAGATATGTATATGCAAGTATGTTATATTGACAGTTGATGAAATCTAGGGTATATAACAAAACCCTAGAAGAGATTAATATTCTATGGCATGATGATATTGTTTTCGATTAGTGATATGAATTAGATTTGATGATAAAATCTCGGGTTTTGCAACAAACGCTAGTAGAGTCTCACATGCTATTCTAAAAGCATATTGTTGAAACCTTAAATGTATAATACTATGATTGGATTTTAAGCACTTTATGTCTCGAAGATGGAGTCTATGTTTTATGACAAAACCCTAGCAAGAAGTTGAAGTATAATATATAAAAGGACGTGTATCTTGTTGATTATGAACCTAACTAGGTTTACGTATTTGATGTATAAAGTTTAAATGTTTTTATGCTTCCATTACAATGACATAATAAACATATTATAGTTTTCGTCGTGCTTCTATATATTTGTATTTGGTTGTGCTTGTTGTTGAAGATTTGCAGGTACATAATCTTCAAGATATTCATAAGTTGAAGATGATAATGATGAACATGATGAAGGGAGTTATAAGATGATCAAGATGACCTTGATGCCATAAGAAAGAAATGAAGCCTTGAAATAATGATTTTTCTCTTATGTTATGAATTTTTTTATCTCCCCGCGTTAGGAGGGAACCTAGATAGAAGAAAGGGTATATCTCTCTGGTTGAGAGGGAGGGCATATTATGACAATCATAATGAATACCTTGAAGTAAGAATGAAACTAAATGAATGAAATTACTACAGATGAATGTTCGTGATTCATGAATTTATAAACAAAAGACTTGAGAAGTACTGAGACTATATTTTGTGTTGCTGAAGAAATGGAAAATAAAAAACTTTCGATAATATTTAAGATGATATAAGCAACATTAAAATGATTAAGGTCCCTAAAGGTTTGTGTTTACTTGTATATATACATTTGAAATTTTATGATTGATTGGGGTTGTGATTGTGCGGGATATCTCCATAAAAGATTGAACGTTTGAAGCATGCTTGGACTAGTGGATATATCTAATTTAGTTGGTTAGGAGAGATGAATAATCTTATGGAAAGATGCTTGAGAGGACATACAGTCGACCTACGTGTTGGTGTATATATCCCAAAGTAGGGAGGGTGGCATTGGTTATGGAGCTATGACCTTGGATACACACTTAGATCCATGGGTTGGTGGTAGAGATTAAAAGCCTGATGGTTTCTATAGTAGCTAAAGCTTGAGGCCACCTTAGTGTGTTCTGTGACTCTTCATAGAGCATATCATTTTGAGATCTTCCATGTACCTTTGTATATATGTAATTATGAATATTTCCCTAGTTAAGAGGGTGCATTGAAGAATGTAATGAGTGTTAGTCTTCATAATTGTATTTGAGTCATGATGTAATGTATTTTAAAAAACAAAGAAAAATAAATTTTATTATTAAATAAATTGACTTATTAAAGCATGGTTTTCATGCTTTATTAAATTGTTTTTAGGTAAAATCCTCCATTGCATGCTTCTAGGGTTTATGATAAGTGTCCTTATCCATGTCATAAAAGAAAGAAAATTATTTTAATGTAAAATAGGTCAATTAGGCCTCCTCCACCAAGTCATCCTCAAATTGGACAAGTAAACCTAATTGAGGGGAAGAATATTCTATATAAATGCAACAACTTAACCTCATTTGGAGCACTCACTCACTAAGTTCGATCTACAGTTGTTGGGGGCAGTAACAAGTACAAAATTCAAGGAAGAAGGTGGAAAGGGCTAGCAAAGGAGAAGGAGTTTGTTATCAAGCACAAGAAGTTGAAATTTTCTCTCTTTCTCTCACATGTGAAGTTGTTGAACTGCTAGAAGGTATGAAGTTGAAATAATATAGTTGGGACGCCATTGTGGATTTGCTTGGGGTCAAAATTCTAGGTTTTTGCTAGGCTCAAGCTACGGGACAAGAAGAGACTACTAAAATTTGTTGAATTGTATTAGAAGGGTGACTAGGTGGACAAGGAAGGTATTTTGGTCTAGATCTTGGCCTATCTCAACTTAAATTTACTAGTGGAAGAGTTTGACTGGGTTTTCCCCTATAAAGGGGTTTTAGCCCTGCCAGAGTGCCTACATGTTGTGTCTTGGTCTTCTTGTTTTGATTTTGATATTTTCTTGATGAAACAAAGAAAAAAGAATAACTTAAGAAAGTTAATAAGAACACAAAAATATCAGAAATAATTATCAACATAAGAAAATATTTCTACCTTTCTAATTTTCTAATGGAAGTAATATTTCCTCTCAAGAAGAAATGACCATTGGGAAGGTGAACATGCAACAAAATAATAATCTTCTTATAGTTTTTTGTAAAAGGAAGGCCAAGTGAGGATCCAACGACGTTGGGAGAAGGGAAGGCACCAATATTTTGTGGCCTAGTTAACCAATTATTAGAAATTTCAAATTGTTGCAATGCAACCTTTTGGAGTTTTGGCTAGGGTTCTATTTACAAGAGGCATGACTGAAGTGGATCTCTTTCCACTTCACTAACAATGGTATTTTATAGCAACAATAAAATTTACCACCATGAACTTGAGACCCTTGAAAAAGCACATCGATAAAACATGCATGGAAGTTTTGCCTAAATTCTACAAAGCATAGAAAAAGAAAATGACTCATGTCCACTATTTATAATGGACTTAAGAAATGTGTTGATTCAAGTTAATTAGTAAACATGATGAGTATTTAATTTTCCAAGTTAGCCATTATTCAAACGAAGTATCTTAACATTGATATTTTTCACAATGAAAATAGAGGAATAAATGCATGGTTGTTGCATAATTACTAACAAAAAACAAGTTCTTTCAAGAATGTATTACTAGATGCATTCCAAGAGTTTGTTTCTTAGTGATTGTACTATAACCTAATTTCCTTCACTAATGCTCAATGAGAGTGATTATCATTCAATAATTCTTATTGATAGTGATTTTGATGTAAAATTAATCTAGCCAAAAACAAAATTCCTACCCTTCCTTGACTTTGGCATGACCCATCATGATAATATTTTGTCTATATAGTAATTTTCACTTGCTACTTGATTTGAAATTGTCACATTAGGTCACATCATATTGATAATCACTGAGCTATTTACTTGAATCTTTTTCAATAAATAAGAGCAACACAATGCAATCAAACCTTGACCAAATAAGAAATAGAATCCTCAAAGTTCTAGGCTTTTAGAAGAGGTCATTGTCCATGGATAATGTCAACATGAAAAATTTTTCCCATGTAAATTTCAAGTAACAATGTGACATGAGAACTACAATTGACATAGTTTTTGAGGACATATCACTCACTTAAAAAACATTGCATAAATGAGACTACAAAGATGTTCGAAAGATTGTACTACATGTATATACTTCAACACCTTGTGCCAAGGCTTCATTTTACACTCGAGGCTCGAAATTGAGACCAAAGAATGTGTCAAAAGAAGCTTTACAAGAAGCCCTACGCATGGGCTTCTCCTAACAAATACCTGATCCAATATTTTAGGAGGCAAAAACTTTCCAAATGATTTTGTATCTTTTCCAAGATTTTAGTCTCGTTTCTTGTAAGTAAAATTCAAATTGTTAATTTCAAAACCTTGGAGACACAAGCCTCTTCTCGAAACAGGTTTTGAAGATACTTACGTTGGGATGTAATTTTCTATAGATTGTAGTTAAGCAATTTTTTACTAAATCTATAGCTACTTCCTCTCTTCTTTCACATTAAAGACTAGATTTGGGAAGCTCCCCAAGTTTCTTAATACCTTTAGCAAGGGAGATATCCATATAGGTAACATAAGAAAGAATTTTCCAGTTGGATATTGTGGTCATTGTCAATTCAAGGTTGTTCTATACAATGATAAAATCTCTTGCCCATCATGCATATACCAAGTTCTTCAAGAAGACATGTAGTATCTACCAGCTTTGGAGTTAGTTTTGAATCATAATCATGCTCCAATCATCCAGATTCCACAAGCATATTTTACTTTGCATACTTTGACTCCATTGGACATGGAACTCTCCATTGCATCCAAAACATCTTAATGAATGACTCTTTCATCCAAAAGCTTCCAGTGTAGGTCCAACTAGAACTCAAAGTTCATGGTTGCCCTACATCAATACCCTTCTAATTGGTGCAGTGCATGAGACCTATGACACCTCCATTTTTTTGACAAATGTGTGTGCACATATTTTACCTATGAAATAAATGATGGTGAAGAATATCCAATATCAGAGGTGAAAGAGGTCATGGGAAGCAAAATGTCTTGGAATGTAGTCAATTTATTTTCTTTTCTTTTTTGACTAAAAAATTGTATTTCCAAAGTTAGAAGGGATCAATAGTAGGTTAAACTTAACATGGATGGTTGGTTAAATAGTTTAGGACACTGATGGATTGGAAATTATACTTTGTTCAGATGATGAGATATGCATGTAAATATTTCTATCCAAGACTTCAAGGGAGTTTTGACATCACGAAGTTTGACACCATACCTTTACTAGGATTATGAGACATTTCAAGGACTAATGATATCTAATAGTGTTGATAACTTGGATCACAATAGTAAGGTTACACCTCTTCAAGGAATTAATTACAGCTTGCTAGAGTTTGTAACCTGTAATATTTTGAAATGGTTAGAGATGTTGATGAATACCTTACTTGACATAGATTGAACCAAGCATTTGTTCAGGGAAAGTGTTGGAATTATTAACTCCTACTTGTCTTATTAATTAATATGTGATTTCTCATCATAATATAAGGTCATGATTGTTAAATGTGTTGTTTATTGTAATGTAGATTTTATCTCTATGTTGGTAGTTTCCTTCTAAGATTTAAAAGGTTGTTAGATTTAGTTAGACTTGAGAGATTATTTTCGACTAATTAGCTCCTAGACTAGTGTGTAGCTAAGTATTCCCCCAGTAAGTTGTTAGTATATTTAAGACAACTTGATTATATTAAGCCAACGTGTGAAGTATTTATATATAAAAATGTTGATTGAATAATATATGCCCAAAAAAAATTATTTTTAGCATGTGAAGAAACCATACCTACTCTTCTATTTCCTATCATCTATTATAAAATAAGATGTACTTGATATAGAAAACTTTTTCAGATTTCTTATTGACGTTGGTAAATCCTACTTTGCTTAAGAAATGGGCACAAGACAAGTAGAAAATGTGTCGTTAGAATATTAAGACTAAATCCTTGTCTATTAACCAAATATTTACCAAGATAATTGGGTTCATTAGAACACTATGGTTGTTTACCAACTGTTTAGTCAATTCAATGTTCTTAAATTGCTTACATAAATTGTCAACTAGAGTTGGTAAACTTGTGAAGTGCAAGTGCACTATATATGCTAGAAGCCTTTTTGAGTTTATTAAGATAATGATTTTGGATGGTTTTTTTTAAGGATTTTCTTTGTTCCTATGTTCTTAATGAAAAATAAATATTTGCAATACAATCGACTCTTGAAAAGGAAAGTAAGACAAGCTATCATGATCCTCTTTAACTTACTATTGTTAGTTACTATGTAAAATGATAAAAACAAAGCTATCTAAACTAACGTTCTAGAAAGACAATTACTTCTATTCTAAAAAGAATTACTTCTATTCAAAGATAAAATTTATAAAGAAATATATGTTAAGATCTATGCACTGCAATTAACAATATTAATTGAAATAATTAAAAACAAAAGCAGAAAGAATGTGATCTAAACAAACATCATTACCTATGAAAGGAAGGAGATTTATGTAGACAATCCTAATTTAGAAAGCATGTAAATGATTTCAAAATTGACAAAAAACAAATGAAAAATTGTAAACAAATAATTACAAAGAAATGAAACTACACTAATGCAATTTTGGAAAAATAATGAAATGAACTAAAATGAATAATAAGCAAATGAATGAACCTCAACTGTCTGGAGGGGCCCTCCATAAAACAACAGGTTTATAACTCTATCTCAATAGCTAACTGCACATG